>JANHFM010005783.1:93934-105989 GCA_032468115.1 Grayia smithii | reverse complement strand
ATATTTATTTCTAATTACAAATAAATGAAATTTTGTCTTGAAGCATGGTGTAGCTTCAGGCGACCCCTGTGAAAGGGCTGTTCGACCCCCCCCAAAGGGGTCCCGACCCACAGGTTGAGAACCACTGACTTAGTATTATGCTACACTGGATCTCCAACGTTACATGCAAAGTCTCTAGTTTAAACACAGAGGAATTAAGCATTATTTTGCACGAGAAATAACAGTATAAAAATTCAAAGATGAATTGTCACTAAATTAGACACAAAGTTTAAACTCTGAAAAGCAAGCATATCTCTTTAGTAATGTCAAATTATCATGGAAGACAAGAAGCTTCTGGTTTAATTATGGCTTTGCCTTTGTTACAGTCTTAGTCCGCAACCACATTATTATCCAGTCTGTTGCTTTCAATCTGTTAAATAGGAACATAAGGTAGCAGAATAAAAAGAGAGAGAAATAAGCAATAGGAAGTAAGAGATGGCAAGAAGGTGGCTTGATCCTTTTAAAATGCCCTCCCCCTTAGGAAGTACAGATGGCTCAATATTCAGAATCTGAAGATCTTTTTATTCCAAACTGCTTTATATTTATAACTATGTCCTTAGGAAGCATTATTGCTTATCTTTTCTGGCTATTATAATTTGATTATTTTATACTATTGTATTTGTTATATGCCTTGCTTTGGGAAGATGACATGTCTGCATCCCAGGTCACAACAGCTGCTGATTGAAAGCAATATTATCATTATTGTGGTCGTCCTCATTAGTATCATTGTAGAATTTTGCATTTAAATTAGCAGTTTGTATTCTGTTGGGGGAGGGGAGAAGGGATTATTAGATCCCAAATCCCTATATGTGATTCTTCAGATTTTTTAATCAATGGACAGACATAAGAAGAAGCAGTCAGGAAGATGTATGAAAAGTTTTGTTCTTTTGTTTTATCCTGTCAAAAGTCTGCTTAGCACTTTGTCCCCCACCCCAAAATAGCTCTAGTAATAAATTCCCAGAAACATACAAAAAAGGTACGATGGAGATTTCAGTCTCCTCTTTAATCCTTGTTAGCTGTTACTTAGAAATAGGCTTAGACTTGCTTTATTTTATTTAACAACACATCAAAGATTATCATCATGTATATGTCTTTTGATCTACATGCATTCTAGTATCATACACTGATGTTTTGATCCCTTTGTAATTTTCTGCTTATTAACTGTAATATTCCCTATTGTTCTTTGTATTTTTCTGTATGGTTGTTACAGTGAATATTTTAACTGCACTGTTGTAATGTTGAAATAAAAACAATTTGGGGGGTCCTTGGTTCTCTCTGAGCTTGGTTGTTTGATTCCGGATGTTTCATTATACAACTAGATGACAAACATCAGTGCTCATGCTCAAATTCTGTTGGTGTTCAAGCATAGTTGGGAAATGAAATGTATTCAAGCAAACCATCAAGCTCAGAGAGCATCAAGGACCCCACAGTCCCACCCTGAGCTACATATATTCCCTTCTAATGGAAAAATAAACTTGGATAACATTTAGTATTTCATTTTAATTATTTGTTAATAGCATTGACATACTTACTCTTCATTCAATTTAATCTTAATGTTAAAATATTGGACAATTATTTCCTGATGCCTTATGTAGTGTGATTGATTCCCATTCTATGAGTCCCTGTGAAAGATTTTGGTTGTAATTAACTAGGTTCCACAATGGTTGGATTAGTAATAAAAATTATGCAGAGAACTATATTTAAATGGAGATCAGCTTCTATAGGAAACTGTTTTGTATCTCCTGATTGTAGCACTTTATTTAATCTGGAATAGGACACTGCAGAAATGGCCTGCAGAATGCGATGATAGCAAAGAGGACAATATGTTAGCTCTGGTTATTGTACAAAGATGGAAAGTTAGTGTATGTGTTTTTAAATAATACAATACTGAAAAAAGTCTGAATTTGAGCTGGAAAAACAGAGATGAAGCTGCCTGGGGAGAAAAAGTTCACCTTTCATTAAAGCTGAGCAAACTTGCCAAGATTTCCAGGCTCAACATAAGCTTGATTAAGTCCAATAGGGAACTTACAAATCAAAGAAAGAGCATAGCATAGAGAAATATATATATATATAAATGCTCAGTCGGTTATAACTAGCTAACGGGAAATCTGGCACATAAGGAAGGTGGGAGAGGAAAAGTAAGGCTTGGTGCTATTGATTAATGAATGGGCAACAGCCAAGAAAGCAATATTACTTTATTGCAGTTTCCTCACAAACTGTATGATATTCAACCGAATGTGTGAAGGGGGTTCTAAGAATATGCTGGCTAGATCACTTTCACTGATGAAAATGCAAACTCTGGAAATGCTTTTCCAATTTGCAATCAATTAACTGGGAGTCAGGATTCTGTTGCTCTCCAAAGGCTCTTTGAACAATGACGAGGCTCCATTCAACCAGGCAGTCACAGAGGGGAGAAAAGGGCTGTGTACATTCCTAAATTCCTTTTATGTAAGAATTAATGTGTCAAGTAGGCTATTCTCTCACACTTATCTTAGTGGATCAAACAGTTTGAAGGCTGAGTTAAAAGTGCTGACATGGAAGAAATGAGAAGCAGTTTTTATAAAATGTACTCTCCAGCAGATTATCTTCATTTCTTCAGCTAGCATACTGGTTCTTTAGTGTTTCATTTTGACCAAATAAAGCCTAGCATCAGAAAGAAATCTCTTATTGCTACAAGAGATTCTTTTTACACAGATGAATGTCAAAATGTACTTTTATCTCCTAGCTGTCCTTGAAACATCCCCAAACCACCCCAAATATGTTTTGGTTTGCAATGTGGGTTATATATAAAAAAAATACCTGGCATTATACAAGGAGTTTATAAAGACCTAAGGACATGGCTGTCCATGGTGGTTGGGCAGATCAAAAGGTACAGGATCTAATTTCCTTAATGAAACAAACTTTTGGGAGTTGCTTAGTTATAAAAATTGGGTACATTGTTAGCACAGTATAATTTAATAAATCCAAAAAATCTTGGCGCCTAACACTATACTTAAAAATTACATTTAGTAGTGTGAGACTGAAAAAAATGGCCAAGAACAAAGTTACTGGGACTGCCAAAGACAAGATGCGGAAGCATACCAGATAAATGTGCCATAATATTACATCATCATAGGACTTTTGGCATGATTGGCTTCCGCAGATTGACAAATAACATTTCTTGTTTGTTTATACTAAGAAGAACTTTCTTTGGGAATAACTTTTGATAAGACAGCTGTTATTGGCTTCTCTTGCTCTTTCTTCTGCTGATGACACTAAGAATACGGGTGCTTTAAGAGATGGCTTTAGTGATTTTGTGCATAATCCAGCAGGAATTTTTCCCACAGAAAATCTAATTGATCTGAATAAAGACTGTAACAAATGCAAAGTTTGTATTCATTTCAAGCAGAATTGCACAGAGAACATTCCCATGTATTTTGTATTACAAAAACAAGATGATTAATACCTATAAGGTTGAAAGCAGCAGAAGCATTTAACTTAGCCAAACTATTTGAACTCCATCATCTACATGGTCTGCAAACTCTGCAAAAGTCACAATCAACATTTGTCTAGAATTACAAAAAAAAAAAAGCCATTTACTCAGAAAGGTTTTAAGGCAGTGAAAAGATGGCCTGGCTAATGTAAAAATGGATTACAAAATGTATCATCTGTCTCAAACTAAGGAAATAATGGAAGAGAGGAAGTACAATTTATTACTTATAGAATGTAAATTCATGTTCACATCAAACATAATATGCTCTGAGAACAAATGGCAGGAATTGTCTTGAATAGGAACAAGTTCTATGGTTATTGCTCATTTGGGAGAGATACGGAGTAAGGAAAATACAATCATAGACCTCATTGCTGCCACTCAAGGGATGTGGGAAGACTAAGGTTTTATGTACTGTAGCTTTGGAGGTGTAAATTTGATTTGAGAGACATATAATTAGATCAGTTCTTTAAATTTAATTTTTGAACTGAATCTTTAAATAGATGTAGGAGCATAGGAATCTAAAAAGTAATTTATCAGAGAGAAGCAGACTTTCTGGTATTTGTGTACTTTTAAATATTTCTTGAAAGTTTTTATTTTCAAGTTAGGTAATCCATTTTTTTGCATTGGTTTACTACAATTTATGATAAGTTGTCCCTTGGATAGTTTGGAGGCAGCTATGTTGCTCTTTCCTTTATCCTTATATTTTTGCTTTAACAGTATGCAAGAGAAGTATTTTTTAAAATATTTGTTTAAAATATTATTATGAAAAATATTTGACATCCCATATAGTTAAAGAAATAAATAGCTGAATAAATTGCTTTTTCTTTGTTCTTTCATTTCCTAAGGGCTACTTAAAATAGTTGGATAGAACCAAGTCTGTCACCTTCACTGAAAATGCATCTGAAAATGCCTTGAAAGGGATTGTATATAAGGAAGGACCAATTCCTCCTTTTGGTTATTAAAATATGTCTTACAAAACACTATATAAATTTCAAATAAAATATAAAATAGATAAATTCTTAAGTATTAAACATTGATCTCTTAAAAGGCAGCATAAATCAAAGATAATATATAATAAAGTTCTATTTGAAATACACTGATGGAATAATAACATTCCTTTCAATAAAAATTAAGATAATCTGAAAAAATATTGTATGGAGAAAGTTGGCTACCCCATAAGTTCATATATAGTATTATGATTCCACTTCTATAGCACGTTTACTGTAGGCATACAGTATTTAACTGATACCACTTTTCAGGTACTCCAAGACAAAGACACTAGAACCCAAGAAATGATTAGTAGGTAGGGTAGGAGAATCTCAGACCTTAAAATGTAAAATGTAGACTATTCAATTGTTTCATGGAACATTAAAAAAAAACCTTTTACTCACTTTACATATCTAAACTATGATCTTCAAACAAAAAAACAACAAAGTTCATTCCAAAATACAGTGTGAGGAAAGTATTCTTAGGAACAAAGCGCTCTCCAAAGACCAGGAAACATTTGTTAAAACTTTCCATTCTAACAGAAAGAAGTAAATATGAGAAGAAGCAGCTGAATTCAGCATAACTGTATCCATCCAAGTCACATAGCTAGTTGTTTTGTCAGCAGATGAAGCTGAAACAGAAAAAATAGAGTTAATACTTCAAACCTGAACAAAGATAAAATGAAGCATAGAGGACAAAGAAGTTTGGGACAAGTAAATAGGACATCAGAGGTCAGTAATCTCCCTCAGGGTCAAACCTATATGAATGGCTTTGTCATTGTATCTAATTTCAGACTGACATGTTCTTTTGAACTCTGACAAAGATATCCATCCCAATTCATGATTTTGGTCCCTGACAGTTTGCTTCCAGCTGAAATAGTACTGGAGCTGGAACTAGATTTCAGGGCAGATGTATTGTCCATGACCCTGGAGCTACAAGAGGCCACAAATGACCCAGAAAACAGGAGTGGATGGAGGGTGGGATAACAAAGAAGTCCAGCATTAGTGTTTGCATTGCTCATTGCAGAATCTGTGGCTTCTTTGTAAAACACATATACCAATCCTATCAACCATCAGAGGCAGAGCATGTAGAATTATTCAGAATTCTAGATGTTTATTTCATGATTTGCTTCAATGGTGAAATAATGTTTATTTCTGATAATAACATACACATCTAAAGTTTCTCCTCGTCTGTAAGACCATTCATTCCAGAGTTAAAATTGCAAAGAAAAAGGGAAAGAAAAAAAAAAGTTGCTTTGCTACGAATATACAATCCCACGTGGAACAGAGGGCAATAGTTATCATTATTTCCAGCATTAACTAGCACCGGAAATACTCTGAACAATCACTGCTTTAAGTAAGCACAGTTTGTGATGTTTTCAGGATGCCCAATTTCCATCTGTCTTCCCCCCATGTCTGACTTGGCCAGTTTTCTAGAAACAGTTCAGTTTCCAATGGTTCAATTAAATGCATTAATATGATCAGAAGAAAATGTCAAATGATTCATTTCCTTCCACTTCACCCACAGGGTGCCTGTTCTTTGCTATGCTGCTTTGCTCCCCAAGTATCACCACAGATGATGTTGCTGGGCTCAAGAGTACAGAAATCCTAAAAAATAGTTTTGCTAAATCCCATTTTTTCCAGAAATCAGATCAGGATAAAAATGATCTGCGACAACCCTTCAAAAAGGGCTGCTCCTTCCTTATGAAATTTGCAGGCTTGGCAAAGCTGTTTTTAATTCAGTTCCAGTTTCTGCCAGCTGTCATCCCTGGATTTAGCACTTTGCTGGCTGCAATATGTATTGACAGGATCTGGGATGAGTGATCCCTGACCCAAGAACCCTGCAATTAATACTGACAAGCCACACAGAACTCAGACAGAATACAGCAGGTGACTAGATGGTACATTTATCACAGTCAAGAGTTGGATACACAGGCTTTAATAATGGTAGTGGTGCTGACAGCAAAGCTTCACAGGGAAACACACTCTCTCAAATTGTCCCTTCAAATACAGTAATTGACATCAATGACAACTTTTAATTCTTTTCTGGCTTTTAATTCAAAGGAATTTGGTGTGTTGGCACAGTTATGGTAGCAAAGGGAACCTATCACTGCCATATAAATCTAGCGAATGCATTGCACCTCTCTTTCCCATCTTCCTAATCCATAATAGATATCAGGACAGTAGCCCTCAAGGCAAGGAGACATAGTTGTCAATTACAGCTCTACCCTGTACATTGCAAGTGTATACATGAAAAATGTCCTATATTGTGTCTTTCGGTATAAATTAATGATGTTGTGATGCTCTGATTTCTTAACTGGAGAAAAAGAACAGATAGTGTAACCCAACTGAAAATTGCAACTTGTAGCAGACAGACAGATAGAGTAACATAAGCTATGTCTAAAACTTTGCCTTTTGTCTTCTCCATGTTTGTAAATTCCTGGAAAGCTAGTTCTACTTACCTGCATCAACTAGAGCAGGGGTGTCAAACTCACATCATCATGGCTGTATCACATGATGTATCATGACTTTTCTCCCCTTTGCTAAACTGGGTGTGGCCAGCGTGTGATGCATCCAGCTCGTAGGCTGCGAGTTTGACAGCCCTGATCTAGAGGCTCATTTTCCACCAGCAGTAAGTCATTTCTCTAAACTAGTTTAAGGCATAAGAAACAGATTTCACTGGACAGTGGTTGATAATGTGTTGCACCCTAAATTAATTAATTAATTAATTACTTAATTTTTCAAAATTTATATGCCTCCCTTCTCCTGAAGGACTCAGGGTGGCTAACAAAGTTAAAAATGTACAATAACAATTTAAAATCACAATAAAATCGAATTAAAAGATCTATAAAAGAATTATTAAAAACCCTCCATCAGTTCAGCCGATTTGATGGAACAGCCACGTCTTCAGGTCGCGGTGGAAGGAGCGGAGGTCTGGAGCTGTCCGGAGCTCAGAGGGCAACCGGTTCCAGAGGGTTGGTACGCCCACAGGGAACGCCCTCCCCCTGGATGCAGCTAGCTGACATTGTCTGGCCAACAGCACCCTGAAGAGGCCCAGCCCTGTGGGAACGCACAGGACGGTGGGAGGAAGGCAGAAGGTAGTCTTGCAAGTACCCCGGGCCTAAGCCATGTAGGTCTTTATAGGTAAGTACCAGCACCTTGAAGCAGATCTGGAGGACCACCGGTAACCAGTGCAGCTTGTGCAGGAGAGGTGTCACATGGGAGTAACGGGGTGCTCCCATAACAACCCGTTCGGCTGCATTCTGGACCAGCTGGAGCTTCCGGTTGCACCTCAAGGGCAGCCCCATGTAGAGGGCATTGCAGTAGTCTCACCGGGAAGTAACAAGGACATGAGTGACTGTGCAGAGGGCATCTCGGTCTAGGAAAGGGCGCAACTGGTGCACCAGGCATACCTGTGCGAAGGCCCCCCTGGTCACGGCCATCAGATGGTCTTCTAAAGACAGCCTCGAATCCAGAAGGACACCCAGGTTGCGAGCCCTTTCTGAGGGAGCAAGTACCTCCCCCTCCAACAAAATGTCTTGAAGTACATAAATTCAGAAATTATAGTAGTTAAACTGTAACTACCAGCACTATAGTTAAATATCCAGAAGGCAACACATTGCCTACTCTTTCCAAAAAAAAGTGGGTTGGGCATACAAATATGTCTTAAGGTAAGTAAAATTTGTAAATAATCCTTATTATTTGGTGCATAACCCTTTTCAGTGGAACGTGGCCACCAGGTCTAATAACTGATATTCTTCTAGTAGTGTACCTTTTTCTTGCAAAAAATAATTTTTTATTGTATCCCAGTAGGATGGTTCTGAACATTTTCATGCTATTATATTTCCCCAAGAGTAGGGACTCAGATGTTTTATTATCTGACAATCAGTGGTGGGTTGCTCTCGGTTCGGTCCGGTTCGTGCGATCCGGTAGTGGTGGCATTGTGACGTCACCAAACTGGTTCTCCGTGGCCGGGAGCTGGGCCCACCCGTGCACCCGTACTTATGTTTTTCTGCTCTGCGCATGCGCAGAGCACTTGTTTGGAGTTTTTTTCCCCCAAAAAAGTTAGTGCGAATGCACGGAGCATGCATTTGGAACACGTGCGAGTGAAGCAAGCACGCGCCCGCCGATGACGCACAGTGCGCGTGCATGAAGAGAACCGGTAGTAAAGGTAAGTAGAACCCACCCCTGCTGACAATGTAATCTTTCTCATTTCTTCCTTTAAAGAGCTTCCCACCCAGCCCTTTATTTTCTTGGCGGGGAGAAGGGAAGAGAGGAGGAGCTAGCTTCAGCAATTGTGCTTTAGGTAAGCAGCAGTGGCAGTCCTCTGTCCTTTTTAAATTAACTAATGTATTTCTCCCTGCACCAGTGAAGCTTCAATAATTTCTACCAGTTTCCTGCTTATTTCCTTTCTCTCTTTTTAAAAGAAACTATTTCTGAAGGAGAGATGAAGTCATCCGAAGAGGTTCCACCTGGCCAGGCAACTGACTCTTCTTGCCAGCTCTTAGAATTGTTAACCTACTATTTGTCATTTTTATGGCCATCTAAATTTGCAGAGTGCTTTTAATCTTTATAGTATTCACCCCTTACAGCTGCTTCATGAAGAAGATTACCCTTTTGTCTTTGATACAGGTGGAGAACCAAACCTGAAAAGGTATAACTTTTCCAAACCACAAGAGGAGAAAAATATTTTAAAAAGAGACACAGAGAGAGAGAAAGAGAGAGAGAAGTGGGGAGATTGCAACTTCCCAAATTCTTGAGTGTGAAGACTTCTTTTCTACAGGTGTGAGAAAACAATTTATTGAAAGAGTCATGTGCATTTTAGGGACTTTTTTTTTTTACTTTCAGATACTCTTATCTACTTGTGTCAGACAGCACAAGAGAATGTTTTCTAAAAGAATCCATGAATAAAAGTGGGGCAGGTCAGTTGTGTGTTCTTAGGCAAAACAGCACTTGCTACAACATGATCTTAAAATTGCAGCAGTCCAGAGTGGTGTTCAAGGCTCATATCCATTCCCTCTCTGAGCAATTCAACGCAGGAAATTGCTAGTTTTCTCAAGGTTCAGCCACCTGTGGAGTGTGGAAGTTAAAATGCATCATAATTGCCTTCAGAAATCTTCTTTCCCATTAGCAATTCCCTGATGGCAACATAAAGAAAATCGAAGCCCTCCCATTGCATCTTTAGCTATAACTTAGCTATGCATATTTAATAAGAGAAGAAACTTACCATGCTACAAAAATATTGGTGTCCATGGAAACTGCAGACCTTAGCATCCCCTCTCAAAATTATAAATATATATATATTTACATTTAGCTTCCTTTTCTCTTTCCACCACAGATCAGTTGCTACAAGTTAAGGCTGTGTCAGAGGAAATAAGGATCTTCTCTGTGTTTGCACACATACATTTATATTTGTGGTGATATATTTCAGGAAGGCAGCTCAGTTTTTTGGTGACTCGTAACCTGTATTATAGGCTTACTTCAGTTATCAGTGGGATCAAGTAAAAGTACAACAAAAATACAGCCATACTTATAGTTACGAGAAGACGATACACTAAAGAGTGCCTCAAAATTTATCCATTTAACTGAGGATTACTTCAAAATACCATAGTTGAGGAGTGAGTTGAGGTGTTTTTTCCCCCCCTATAATTCCTAAGAGCATTCAAAGCAGACATCTGTGTGAAAAAGATTTGAGTTGAAGACATATTGAAAGAGGCCCGGTATTTCTCTCCCACACTGCTAACCGGATAATGTTCACAAAGCAAATGTCGTCAGTTGGGACTCACTCTATTAAAATAATAATAAACAATTCATCAGAATTTTCTGCTATATCTTAGAAATCAGTGAAATCTTAGAGGATTTTGGAAAGAAGAGGTTCTTTTTTTTTTTCAGCACTCAGGGGTTAGAAAATATTGCCAACATTTTTTTTCCAAATCTTTGATACATTTGGCTTATATGCTACTAAACATGTTATTGGCTTCATACTGTATAATATAGTATTAACATTAAACCCAAAACTCGTCTCTTAAACTAGAAAGCATAAGAATTCTATCTATAATTCTGTCTGTACTCTAACCACTACGCCATGATGGCAGTACCACAGGATACTTCTGCTACCTGCTGGCTGCCTGCAATTAGGCAGTTCAAATCTCACCAGGCTCAAGGTTGACTCAGCCTTCCATCCTTCTGAGGTGGATAAAATGAGGAACCAGATTGTTGGGGGCAATAGGCTGACTTTGTAAACCTCTTAGAGAGGGCTGTAAAAGCACTATGAAGCGGTATATAAGTCTAAGTACTATTGCTAAAGTACCATTATCTTCTTTCCTCACAGATCAACTGTGGTGCTATTAACCTCATTATTCAGCAAAGTCATCATTTCCCTTTTTCCTATCGGATGATCCCAAAACAAGAACCTCCCTACTCAGCCATTGTCCAGCTGCTCCTGCATTTCCGATGGACGTGGATCAGCCTCTTTTCTCAGGACAATGAAAGAGGAGAAAAGTTTAAAAGAAGCTTAGAAACTCTAGCTGTAAATAATCGGATTTGCATCGTCCTCTCACAAACCATCCCAGCAGCAAATCTGAATATACATACTGGAGACTTTTTTGTGCAAGAACAAAGAAAAATGTTCCTCCTCCTTATTAACATCCAGATAAAAATTATAGTCTGTCAACTAGATTTTCATGCCACAGCAATGCTATTGACGGTCATCATTGTTAATGAAAAGAAGAATATATTCATTGAGGGAAAAGTGTGGATTGTAACAACTTTGTCCTATTTAAGCATAAGAATATTTTCCAACAAACTTGATCTACAACGTAAGCATGTTTTGTTTTCCTTCCTCACCCAGACAAACAGGGGACAATATTATAACGTTAATTCGTATTCCTCTACTGAGAAACAGATTGTAAAGGAATCATTTCTGTGTTCCTATTCAAAACCCGTTTTGTCTAAAAAGGTTTGGGAAAGATGTACAGAAAAAGAGAACAGGCTATTACTACCCCTTGATGTGCTTGATAGAATGATAATTGAAGATGGCTCCGGTATTTCCAGAGCAATCCATGCTGTGGCCTCAATCCTCAATGCTGCCTCTTCCTCCCAACTGAGTAAGAGGAGGATGCTGATTAGAGACCATCAGTCACCCCAGATCGTACAGCCATGGCAGGTAAGACTTCTCCTTTGAGGTTCTACTAGTGCTCCCTTTTCACTTCCTACATATGAAATTGGACGTAGGGAGGGATGTGACATTCCAAAAAAGCAGTTGCCCAGTTTGTAGTATTTGCAAGTGAGAGAGAGAGAGATTATAGGGATAACTCTTCCAAACTGAAATTACCTGTGCTGGTTAGGGATGCTGTAATGACGGATATCTCCTTGGTGACAAAGTACTTTTTTTTCCCCATTTGCAAATTAAATAAGTTTAGGAAGTTCGAGCAATCTTCAGATCAGGTTCTGGTACCAGTAGATAGCTAAAGTACAGATCTATCCCACTACAGGATTCAGTTTATTTATAGTTTGTTAAGAGCAGTTTGTTACACACAGTGGTCAACACCTGGAATGC
>JANHFM010005783.1:71835-82674 GCA_032468115.1 Grayia smithii | reverse complement strand
GTTATGTTATAATGTATTGTGATGTTTTATATGTCTTTTATATGTCTTTATATGTTTTTATATACCATTTATGTTTTTATTGTGAGCCGCCCTGAGTCCTTCGGGAGAAGGACGGCATAGAAAGTTAAATAAAATAAAATAAAATAAAAATAAAATTATAGACAGTCCATTCTGATATTGGAACAATTTCAGGAGTCGCTCTATCAGTAAGATGGGTGGCATAAAAAAATTAATATAAACAAACAAACAAATAAACAATTTAATCTGGTATGCCAACTGGAGCTGGGGGG
Source organism: Grayia smithii (assembly GCA_032468115.1). NCBI lineage: Eukaryota > Metazoa > Chordata > Lepidosauria > Squamata > Grayiidae > Grayia > Grayia smithii. The sequence continues at coordinate 82,384 of JANHFM010005783.1, read as the reverse complement.
GGGAAAACATTACTAGACAAGGTAGCCTTAACTCCAAGAACTACACAGCCATCTCAGGGAACAGATCCTCTTCTCATTTTATATGAAGTTGGAATTTGAAAAAGTCTCAAGGAGTAAAAAAACAAAACAAAAACACAACTCAAAGGAAACCTTTTTCTTTCATATCACTCTAATTCCAGATGGCATAAAACAATATTGAGAGTCATAATAGAATTTACTTCTGGTCAGCGGGCTATATTTGTTCCTTTGTGGAGTAGATAAAGTATAATTAAAGAAGCGGATTGTACTGCTCAGCTTTATTATTTCAAAAACAGCCATGTAGCCCTTGTTTATAGCTTGTACACTATGTACTTGAATTCTTCCCCAAAACAACAGAAACAAAGTCATTATTGGAGAATAGCAAACTCTATACTAATGACCCCTGTAGCCATTAGAGCTGGAAACTATTGCAGATAACACACTTCCTTTACACTTAACAGGATTCCATTTGCATTGTGTGAACCAAAGTCTACTGATGTTATTTCATGACATGCCTTTTCCACTTTCAACCCAGCCTATAAATATGGACATCAAGCAAAAAAGAAATACTGATTCTTTTCTGAATATACTTCTGAATCCATACCAACAGTTTTCTGCATTTTGGTGATAACTTATGAACAAGAAACCACACCAAGGTACCCATACATAGCAGTCCAACTAATTTCAAAACTCCAAAATTATCAAAATTACATTAATAAATTATATCGACTGCTGACAGAATAGGACCTCATTCACTATAATCTGCTCTAGGACTCATCCTTCCCAGTACAAAAAAAATCTCCATGACTGAACCGAGCACCAAGCTGAATATCTTCTGCAGTGCTAAAATAGATATTCTATCTTTTATGTTTTTTTCTGAACTGACTCCATTTTAGGGACAGCCAAGAAAGTGATTGTGTATGCATTGCTAACTGAGAAAATAATAATCCACAATTCCTTGCAATATTGTAGAAGTTGCTAGAATACATGCTAGTTTATGGATTGTGATCATATCATAACCATGAATTACTTAATTTTCTGTGGGTGAACAGGGATCAAGTGCAAAAAAAGATACATAAGCCACAACATCCCAAAAGAAACTCTACTTTTTGTATACTTTCTAAGTCAGAAGCTTAAACAAAAATATGCAAGCATATGCAAGTACAGACAGACAGACAGACAGACAGACAGACAGACAGACAGACACAAAAATATTCATATGCATGCTTTTGGATATGTGCTTCATTAAAAACTAAAAGATATTCCTTGCACAAAAATAACTTCAGTTAAGAATGCTTTTAATATAACAGCCCCATGCAGAAGAAAAGTGAGTATGTCAGAAGCACATAATTTTAGTCAAATTCAGGTATGGAATGGAGATCTCTGGCAAAGACAGAATTGGAGTATTGCATTCATCCTTGCTCCACCTAACCTTTCTGTGGCTTTCGATACCATCAACCATGGTATCCGTCTGGATCAGTTCAGAGGTTGGGGGTGACAAGCACAGAGTTGTGCTGTTTCATCTTCTTTCGGAGTAGATTCCAGTTGGTGGAGATTGGGGAAGAGAGTTCTCACCCTTGGCTTCTACAGTACAGGGTGCCACAGGATTCAGAGGGGGAATGCTGCAGTCAAATGTAAATTTGCTTATCATCAGCACTATTTGAAAATTGAGGGAAATTTAAAGAACACTCCAAAAGTAAATATATTTTTCAGGAAAAATCTCATTCTATAACAGGCTATGTGTTTATTTGATTAACACCATCTTGCTTAATTTATATTGCAACTTGTTGATTTTAATCTGGTTTGTTCTTTAATTCAGGCAGCTTTCAGAAACATTGCTACTTACTTAATAAAAGATAACAAAAGTAATACCTCTGATTACCATCTGTGTATCGGTGGCAGATGTTAGGCACAAAGAATCAGGACCATCCATTAGATTGCAGCATAGATTAATTCAAGCCTATACGCAAGAATCTACTCAACTGAAGTTCAGTATTAAATTGGCGCTACAGAAGGGCCAATGGAATTCAGGAGGGGTTGGATTTGGACCATTTGTAATGGCTCTAAGCTAATGAACCACTTAACTCCATGCCCCAGATCTGCCTGCTCTTCTCCTACACAAATCACAATTACCAAAATATTCCAAAACAGGTTCATATCTCATTTATATATGCAGTAAAATATCCCATGCTGCCTATGGAAAAGTTGTTGTCTTCAACCCTGATTTTATTATCATCAACCCTGATTTTATTATGTTTAACATGGTCATTAAGTGAATCACTACAGTTAAGTAATGCACATAGTTGCTAAGTAAATCGGGCTTCCTCCATTGACTCTACTTGTGAGCTGGCGGAGAAGGTCACAAATAGTAATCAAACGACCCTGGGATGATGCAACAATCATAAATCCAAGCCAGTTGCCAAGGTCCCAAATTTTGATCATGTGATGGCAGAGATGCTGCAATAGCTGATCGTAAGTCACTGTTTCAGTGGTGTTGTCACTATGAATGATCGCTAAAAAAATGGTTGTAATTTGAGGACTATCTATAAGAGACTAGATGTGTCCTTCTGACTCAGGAGGAGGTTGAAAAACTGAGTCATGTCCTATTTTAATGATGCATTTGTGCTTTTGAGTAATAAACCAAGTAGACCTGCTATATATTATATTTCTATTCTACTAAAAGATTCTTAATATGGGCCAATTCTGCAGTGAGATTACACCGAAAAATGATCAGGTGAAAGATTAATTACTTAGGTTGTGAGCTTATCTAGATCTTGCTAACATGTTTTTCATACTGATCTTTTGTTTGCTTTGTTATTATCTGGATTGGTCTGTGACCATAATAAAGAACATGACTGATAGTTTTAGTTGTTGATAGCAGTGCCATAATGTTTTTAAAAGATCCTTTATTCTGCATTGGAATGAAAGAAAAAGAGGTTCATAGATTTGACTACACCTAAAGCAAATATTTAAAAGACCTGCATTAAAAGTTGTAATAATTCATTTGCAGTCGATAACTTTTTGAAACATTCCAGAATTCTTATTTGATTAAAAGGAAAAAAAAGAAACAGAAATGGCAAATAACGGCAATTATTCTTTAAAGGAATAATTGTAAATCCTCTTCAATAAGCAAACATTCTTATATCTTCAAAACAAATAATTCACAAACCTTGTATATCTAATAGCCATTTCTCTTATTGCAAATAAAAGATATTATTTCTCTGGACCTTTCAAAGAATTATCAGAAATTTAAAGTACATTCTAAGGCTTTATTAGTTATCATTAGTAAACAAATACTTGTCCAATAAATCAAGAAATGCCTTGGTATGTTTATAGTTTTTACTATCATCATAGCAAAGTACTATTAAACCTTTTTATCCCATTCCAGGTGGCATCTCTCACATATAGTTTAACATATTTGGTTATTTCCACTGACAATATATATTTCATTAATAACTGCTATGAAATGAATTAAGTAATATGAACAAATAAGTAAAGTTAGCAATATTCTAGATTTTATATGTTAAAATTTATAAAAATTAAAAACCAGATAAAATCAAAATTATTTTAGAATCTAACCTTACCAAATCTTAACCATTTGAATTTAATGCCACTTTAAGAATAAGTTTCTGAACATCATAAAATGTTCTTGTGGTCAAGAATTCTTTGGAATACAGGTCGTCCTCATTTAATGATTATAACTAGGGTCAGAATTTCAGGGCTAAGTGATGTAGTTGTAAAATGCACAAGTGGAAGCCCTCCTTCACTTCTCACCAATCCACTCCCATCCATAGAAGAAAAACCAGTTAGATATAGGAAAATGCATACTGACTGTAATGGCAATCACATAACTTTGCAAAGACCATAAAGTTACAAAGTTATTTTTTCAGTATTGTCATAACTTCGAACAGTGGCTAAAGAAATCGCTAAATGAGTGATTGGTAAGAAAAGGCTACCTATCAGAAAGTGGTAAGGGAGACTGCAGTATAAAACCCAGAGACTAAACTAGCTTGGTACGATAGGATTTTGTATGAAAACTCTTATAAATCCTAAAACTGTTGGTAAAACTTACCCGTGGAACTTCGGACCGCCTCTGACCTCCGCTCCTACTGCCGCGACCTGAAAACGTGGCTTTTTCACCAAACAGGCTATAGCTGACCTATTTAAAATTTTTAAATTATATTTAAATTGAATTTTAGTTTTGTATTTTGCCCCTTTTTAACTTCCTTGATATTTTAATGTTGTATGTTATATCTCAATGTATTGTGATTGGTTTATATGTTTTATATGTCTTTTATATGTTTTTTATATACTATCTATGTTTTTATTGTGAGCAGCCCCAAGTCCTTCGGGAGAAGGGTGGCATAGAAATTTAAATAAAATAAAATAAATAAAATAATAGTATTATCTATTCAAGCATAAAATCATTTTAATGGAGTTTTTCAACTGCTTCCTCCACCTTTTTGGGGGTGTCCATATTTTTTAAATTATTTCAAAATGCAATGCCACTGAAAGGAACATCCATGTGCTTTTAAATCAAAATGGATTGAATTTCAATGCACAGAAGTGAATTTCATACCTCTGCTCTTGAGAGCACCATTCATACGGCAGGAGCTTTTGGGTGTAAGGAAGGATGCTACAGTTCTTTCTCATGTCCATTTATATGCTAGCAGCAGCCTAGCCCACTTAGGTCCTTCCCTCAATCAGCATGACATACAATTAGTATAATATACTGAGCGCAGTGGTTAGAGTGCAGTACTGCAGGCTATTTCTGCTGACTGCCGCCTGCTAGCAATTTGCCAGTTCGAATTTCACCAGGATCAAGATTGACTCAGCCTCCCATCCTTCCGAGGTCAGTAAAATGAGGGCCCAGATTGTTGGGGGCAATATGCTGACTCTGTAAACTACTTAGAGAAGGCTGTAAAGCACTGTGAAGCGGTATATAAGTCTAAGTGCTATTGCTATTATTTCATGGGAAAGTGTCCTGAAAGTTCTGTAGATAGTTGGCAAAACAGCCACTTCCCTTATGAGACAATGTTTTTTCAGCTTACATTCATTGCTAAGGAAATATACCAGCATCATGCCTTCATTTATAGCAAGGTATCTGTAGTAGTTTTCTTGGAAGCAGCAAACATATATGTAGATCTTTCTCTTACTCTCCCACTCTTTTTCCTGGCCTCACAAGTAGCTAGTCTTGCTCCAAGCTTAAATCTTATCTAAGTATCCTATATATGACAGAAAAGTGACTGACCAGCAAAAGAACAACGACAAAGGCAGATTTACAATAAAGAATCTGACAGCTCAGATTTTCATAACAAAACCTTCACAAGAAGGCACTGTTCCAGCAATCTTAGCCAATCCAGTTTGCTTCCTAAATATTAGCAGTCTTTGATCCTTATAAGCATACCTGACCCTTATTAAATCTGACAACCTTTAGTCATTAATTCCAACAAAATTCTAGCAGATCCATTGACCATTCAGCACTCTTATGTTCCTCTGTCTTTTGCTGTTCTTAAATGCCACTATTGTTGATGACTGGGTGGAAGAGACTCCTAGTTTGGATCAGAGTTAGCAGGATCCAGACTTCAGGAATGGTTTACAAATTGATGCTTCAGAAAAACAATAGGAATATGTGTGAGAGTGAGCAGAAGGACAGAGGGATCTTGTTTGGGGGCTGGGAAGGAAATTGGCAGCCATTTGTAATAATCATAAATAATAGATCTAGGTGCATAAATCTGGGCAACAGATTTATAATGTTGCACAGTGCAAAGCTGTGACTCCATCTAATTCACCTTAATGATTCAATAGATTTAATGCCCACCTCTTCCTGTAGGCACTGCAGTTATTAGGTAACAGCTTCAGAAGAGTTGGAGATATGTGATAATTGCAATATTTATAATTTTTGTAATGAAAGCTGTACAGATTTTTCTGTTTAAAATAGACGATGAGAGGGCCTGAAAATGTACATGCTCATTCAAAACTACTTAAGTCCTGCCTGTAAAAGAGCTATATCCAAGGACTGGTGAGTGCTAATTATTTGTGAATACTTGAGATAGAGTAAAGTATTCCTGAACATGGTCTATTTCACACAAGTACCAATAAAATAAAATGAGAAATGTAGTGCTATATTTAATAGAATACCAATACCATGCAGTAACTAAGCAAAATGCACTTATACAAAATTGCTTTCTATGCACATTATAAATGGTATTGACATGGACATAATTAAAGAGGTGCAGAAATACATGATTACTAATAAGAAAACAAGAGATGTAATCAATAGTGTTATGAATAGTTGGATTTCAATAGATCTTTGATGTTCTGATGTGTGGCACAGAAATAAACATGAAAATATGAAGAGTAGTGATACATTTTTAAAAGAACTTTTATTGATAATAATTTTGAAGTAAGTGCGATGTCTTCTTTGGGCAGAATAGAAAGTTCACTCTCAAGCATCTCCTTGGCATTAGAGAAATCTTTCAGCTTTGGTATGTCCTACGTGTAGTACGATTTGAAAGCTGTCTTTTTAGTTCCCAAAACCCACGACTAAAGCAAATGTTTAACAACTGATCGTTTGAATTTTATAAAGTTTATATCTATATACATTTTGGAGAACTTTTTTCCCATTTTGGTCTTAGTTGAATGCAAAATTACCAACATGCCAAGTCTATCTTTCCTAACACTTGACTGTCTTGAAGTCTTGACAATTGAATCCAAACAGATCTAAACATTTAACCACATCTTTATGAGTACAGTTCAGGGGTGGGTTCTACTTACCTTTCCTACCAGTTCTAAAGGTGCACGCGCTTTGCGCGTGGTTGGGGTGCATGGTGTGCGCGTTGGCACGCGCGCATGCTTTGTGCGCATGCTTTGCACACGCACCAGATGGGCACACCTGTGCATGCACAGAAGCTTTTTTTTGACAAAATACATCAAAAAAAGTTTCCTGCGCGTGCGTGCAAGCGTGATCCATGCGCGGAACGGTAAGTGCGGGCGCGTGGAGGGGCAACAGTCCAGGACACGTAGAACCAGTTCAGTGACATCACAGCATCAAAGCTACCTATTCGCGCGAACCGGACTGAACCGGGGGCAACCCACCACTGGTACAGTTCATTCAGTATCCAGAGTAAGAGGGCTAAAAAACATAGAAGCACTTAATATTTAGGATAAGCTTTAAGAATCAATTATTGTAACCAGATAATCCTTGACCCAAATGCAATTAACAACAATTAGATGGTAAAAAATTTTAAACCAGAGGAATAAAAACCTTCATTTGAGAAAAGAACAATTCTGGAACACCATAGGGATTAGTGATATTTTACTACTGCATGTACTGTGGAAAACCTTTTCTTTAATAGCCTTGTATATGACTTCCTAAATTATGATTGGCTGAACAAGTCTTTGTGTCTTCATTGACTTTAGGAAATGTGTCATCTGGGAGAGGACATCTCCTTATATAGAGGATGCTATTTTAAGACAGGATTTTGTAAACATGTACCAAGGTAAATTACACTTATGTAATTGGTTTGCTGAAAATTTGCCAACATTTTGAAAGTTGATTGCAGTAGATCAAATGGTATAAATTATTACTTTACTTCCTAGTTAGACACAATGTGTGAATAGTTTTCATGATATTTGTAGTTCATGGATTAAAGAATTGGAACCCCCATAATGGAACCTGAATGACTGTAAATCTGAAAAATGTTATATTCACATCAGATTTAAAATTAAAATTTAATTAAAATTAAAATTATTCATTCAATTACTTTACACCAAGTTTACTGAACATTTAAATGGATGAATATTCTCTGTTGACAATATAAAAAATTGAGGTCATTGGACTATATAATTTAATCTTATGAATCATTGACATCCTTTTAAAACAATATTAAATGTACTTAAATAGGGATTCTATAGGGATGTGAGCTTTGTTTAATTATGTCCTCAAAACTTTGGAATTTGACTATTTTTTAAAGGAGTTTTGGTTGTAGTGGTTGTAAGAGAATTATTTTGAGAAACTGGAAAACACCCTCAATACTCCTGATATTAAGGATTGATTTCAAGAGATGTGTAGTTTACCAGATTTTGAAAAGATAATTTTATTTACTAATCAAAAATGACTCAATATCATTTTCTGTGGCAAAGATTGTAAAATATTGTAATTATTTAGGCAAATAGAAATCTAACATTTAGGTAGATTTAGAAATCTAACCCTTATTAATACAAGACATTATTATATTATATTAATTGTCCCCTTCCCTGTTATGTTCTTATTTTTGCAGTTGTTCCTGTATTTTTTTCTGGTTGTTGGTTTGTTTCCTGGTTATTGTTTGTATTTTATTATTTACCTAGTCCAAGACCTAGACTAAGCTGCCTATCAATAATAATAAAAAGATTTGTACTCATTTATTTTATTTGTACATTTTCTCTTACTACTTTCTTGAGAAGTTTTATAAAATCTAAGTAATATAAAAATCTAAGAAATTATAATCATTTTTTCTTCCTAGCATTTTCCCGCAAGTGAAGGCTCTCTTTTTTTCAGAACAACTGAATGTTGATCCAGTTGTGATAGGAATTGATCAACTGGCTTGCTGCCCAAGCCTGACATCATGGACTGAGAATGACTAGCTCAAAGTCACCAGTTGGCTTTCATGCCTAACGCAAGAGTGGAACTCACAGTCTTCTAGTTTTTAGCCTGGTGCCTTAAGCACTAGACCAAGCTGATTATCAATAATAATAAAAAGATTTATACTCGTTTATTCTATTTGTACATTTTCTCTACTTACTACTTTCTTGTCGACATTTTATAAAATCTAATTAAGCCTTTTTTTCAACCTAAAATCAGTTTGACCTAAAGAAGAGTTGATCATATAGAGCTCTGTGGTGCATCTTTAATTAGTTATGAGATATACAAAAATTCTGGATATGAAATACTTTCCAACTGCTGCCTTTGAATGTCAAAGAGCAGCAAGGTATTGAAACTTGGGATGTCACTTTTTCAATTTATCCTCCACCTATGACTTAAACAGTTGCTCAAATAGTGAATTAAGTATATTTTTGTGAGATTTTCTCAATAATAACTTTAAGTTTTGTTTTTTAAAGATAGAGACCACTGTCCTTTCAATTTTGGATTAGAGCCAAAAGGGATTAATGAAATTCCTACATTGGTATTCTGGAAGACCTTCTGTGAAAGGCAGGAGATATAGCTGATTGTGATAGATACTTGCATGGAAATAAATATTTTAGGTCAAATCTCTTCATCATCACTTCAACCTTGACAATGTCGCCTGGTCAAAATCCAGCCAAGTGCCCCAGGATATTCATAAGCAAAAACATGCATATATGTTCCCATTTCATGACATTGTAACTGATATTCATTCCTAATGACAGTACATAAAAGTATCTAAACCTCTTTTACCACATCTTTTATCAGTGCATTATATTTTAAAGAAGTTTATTTTATGAGCAGCCCAAATTTCTAATGGTGTGAGAGAATAAAATTGTTCATTCTGTTTTCTCCTTATCATGCATTATATGTGCATGTGTGTGTGTTTCTAAATGAGCAGAGCTCAAAATATGTTTCATTTTCTTTGTAGAGAAGGTACTCATGCCCTTTCAACATTTTGATTATGTTCTACCTATATATGCATTTTTTCTTTCCATAGCAATGAGACTTGTCTACAATGTTCTTGCCGTAAATCATGTTTTCATTAAAAGGTAATTGAGAGTTCATTAAAAGTTGTCAACCTGACTTAAGTCTCCAGGTCAACAAGAATGAACTTGATTTCCCAGATAATAATGGACAATGCCAGCCAAGTCATATAAATTTTTAAAATTCAAATCAGAGAAAAATAGTGTACAGTTAGAAACTAAATATGCTGAAATAATTCCTTTTTATGTGTGCATTTTATTTTTATTTCAACAAAAGAATCACACTGTGTAGACTTTTAATAAATTTAAATATATGAAAGCTAAACCCAAATTATAATTGTTAATCTGAAGTGTCAGGACAATAGGTCAAGCTCTATTTAGACTAAAGGCCAAAAGGTCATCCAACAAGGTTCATAATTAGCAGGTAGTAGCATTTGTCAAGATCAGTGAATTATAGTGATAGGAATATGAAGAAAGTCTTTGGAAAAAAGATGATTAGCTTCTTTCATGGCCTAGCTTCAAATGAAAACTAATATTAATTCTTTGTGCAAGAATTATGCAGAGATTAAAAAATAGATGATTAGTTTCAAAAGAAAAGTGCACAATTTGTATATGTTTACTAAGGAGTAAGTCCTATTAGTTAGAGTTAGGCTTCATAAAAATACATAAACTATCCTTTATAATCTTCAGTGCTATACACATCTATTTAAATTTATATAGTGAAGACAGACAGGCATTTTTCTGAATGAGGTTTCCAAATTCACATTGAATGCTCAGGAGAAAAACCTGGTGATAGATTTTGATAATAGAATAGAATTCTTTATTGGCCAAGTGTGATTGGACACACAAGGAATTTGTCTTGGTGCATACTCTCTCGGTG
>JANHFM010005783.1:50305-66721 GCA_032468115.1 Grayia smithii | reverse complement strand
TGAAGTCCACACATCTTCCAGTGGCCAAGGTTGAGAAACACTGATCTAGATAGCTTTGTGCCAATGTTGGGACTAGAACTCACTGTTTCCCAGTTGATGCCTTAACCACCTGATGCCTTAACCACCACACCAGTCTGGCTCCTTATAACTGCATGCAAAGCTTAAAAAAACCAGTGAAGTTTAGATGGAATGTAAGGCCCAATAACAGTTAGTCCTCATTTTTTGACCATAATTGGGAGTAGACTTTCTGTTGCTAAATAAGGCAGTTGTTAAGTAAGTCATACCGGAGTTTATGACTTTTTTGCCACAATTATCAAGTAAATCACTCCAGTTGTTAACTTGGCTTCCCCCATTGACTTTGCTTGTGGAAAATTGTCTAGAAAGGTTGAAACGGATGATCAGGTAACCATGGGATGCTGCAACCCTTATAAATACATGCTGATTGCCAAGTGACTGAATTTTGATCATCCCCATGGGGATTCAGCAACAGTCGTTTTCAGTGCCATTGTAACTTCAAATAGTCACTAAGCGAATGGTTGTACATTGAGGACTACCTGTATATAAATCATCTTGCAGGAAGCATCCAGCACCTTCATGCTGGCTCATTTTCCCCTATAAAAACTTGGGGCTATATTTCCTGGAAGCTACTTCATACAGGTGGTACAGATGTGAAGTTCTGTTTCATTTTTCTGCTATTTAATAAAGCACTTGCCTGGAAGAACACATGTTTTGCATGTGATTTCTCTGGGACAGATGGAGTTAAGGGAATGAAGACCTTTCTGAAATTACAGAGGATACAGAATGAGAAGAGCACTTTAGACACAGCCTTGGTTAAGAAACAAAATCCAGCTAAAGTCCTCTCACATTAAACAAATGACCATATGAAAATCAAATGTAAATCGAGCTTTGCCTATTAGCCTATCATTATCAAAAGCTAGTTTTAAATCAGCATTTTGTTTCCAGCTTCTAAGATAAGAGCTAGTGTAGTGCAGCACAGAACTGACTAGAGCAGGGGTCAAAGCCAAGGCCTGAGGGCCAGATTCAGGCCGCCGGATACTTAGATCTGGCCTGCAGGGCTGCTCTGGAAACAGCAAAGGACCAGCCCGTGGTGCCTCTGCAGCCAAAACAGGCTCCTGATCTCCGTTTTTGGCTGTGACGGCCTCCTGCAACCCTCTGCCAGCGAAAACAAAGCTCGGGAGGGCTGCATGCAGAGATTGGGAGCCCAATTTTGCTGGTAGACTACTCGAGCCATCACAGGCACCAACATGAGTAATGTCAAGCTGGCCACGCCCACTCTGACCATGACCACAAGGGCAAACACAATCCTGATGTGGCTCTCAATGAAATCAAGTTTGAGACCCCTGGACTAGAGACTGCATTCAGATTCTTACTCGGCTATATAAAACACAGTAGGTAATTTGGAGCTACTCATTCTCTTCCTACTTCATTTACCTCACAAGTTTCTTGTGATGAAATCAATGAATGAACACTGTGCCTCGAATGGCAGAAAGACGTTACTAATAGTCCTCAACTTATGACAACAATTGAGCCCAAAATTTATGTTGCTAAGTGAGAAATTTGTTAAAGTGTGTTTTGTTCCATTTTACAACTTTTCTTGCCACATTTGTTGTGAATCACTGCAGTTGTTAAATTAGTAACAGTTGTTAAGTGAATCTGGTTTCCCCATTGACTTCCTTTGTCAGAACGTTGCAAAAGGTGATCACATGACTCCAGGACACTGCAACCGTCATAAATGTGAGTCAGTTGTCAAGCATCCAAATGTAAATCATGTGACCATGAGGATGCTGCAACAATCATAAGTGTGAAAAAGGGTCATAAGTCACTTTTTTTGGTGCTGTTGTAACTTTTGTTACTAAGCAAACTGTTGTAAGTTAAGGACTACCTGTATATACATATTAATAATATATGTACATAATCGTTGTGAATACAAACATGTTGCTATGTATAGTGTGCTTTATTTTTAACTATGACATTGTTTTTCTAATTAAGATATATTTCTATGAAAGTATTTTTTTTCAAATATGCATTAAAGTGTAATTATTATCAGATAGCTCTTGTTCATCCCATCTTCAGGACATAGGCACATACAACTGTAGTCAAAAGAGCAGATTTAAAAGCAAGGAGATAGATGCTGATGCTCCATAAGAAAGAACATACATGGGAATACATTTTTATTAAGTTATAAAGTATTATAAAATACAGAAGCAAATAAGAGGATAGTGTGGGGGAAGGGAAAAAGGGGAAAGAAAAGTGAGGACGGTTAGTGAAAGAAAAAGAATCACTGACTTCGGACTCTCTGTTACAGTAGAACAGGGATGTCAAACTCGATTTCATTGAGGGACACATAAGGTTGTGTTTGACCTCTGGGGGCTGAGGTGGGTGTGGCCAGCTTGACGTCACTTGAGTCAGGGGTACCTGTGGTGGCCTGAGCGCTCTGCCAGCAAAAACAGGTTCCCGAGCTCCTGCAACCCACTGCCAGTGAAAAGGAGCTCGGGAGAACCGCACGCAGCCCTCCCGAGTTCCATTTTCACTGGCAGAAGCACTGTAGGCTGGTCCTTCGCTGTTTCCAGGGTGGCCCCGCAGGCCAGATCGAAGTACCCTCAGGCTGTATCTGCCTTGAGTTTGACATCCCTGCATTAACAACAGATCACAACTTTTTGTTTTACCATAATAGTATGAACCAGTCATTGCTATAAAGATCTATCTATTTTGTAAAACCCAAAATCAAAGTTTCATTCTGAGAACATCCATGTAGCTATTGTAGATTCTATCAGCAGTCTCATCATGGATACTTGATATTCTGAAATTGGGATGGTAGGAGAAAAAAAATGAAAGAGAATAGTGAGAATAGAAGTATGGGCTCACAAAAAGAACAGGGCTTAGATTTCACAAACAATTTTTATATTTTTATACTATAGGAAATAGACTGTAGACTGCACTTCCTTTCCAAGGACATAGCAGATCACAGAACACATTTGAAGCTTTTGTGCTTCCCTTTTTACCAAGTAAAACACGTTCCTCTGTTTACCATTACAAACAAATCAAAATTTTAAGTCAGTACTTTTCTCAAAACATTATCCTAAATTAAGATCTTATCATGGATTTTTTTATTACAATCCACACAGGTTTTAGCATGCTCTATTGATCTCAATTGGCTTAATTTTGCCCTTCTGAGGGCAATAGTATGAATTGCCATCAAAATTTTCTCCAAACAGGAAACAAAAATAAAATCAGTGTGTGAATAGGTTTATAATCCATGCACAATTTTGTATTTGCTTGTTGGACTGTTGAAAATGGATGGATATCAAGGAAGGTTAGATGCAATTATTAAAGGAAAAAATAATTGTACTGAACTGTGTTCGATGTATTCTCAACATTCTAGGTGGTCATCCTTATTAATAAAATACCTTCATAGTTAATTATTTGATTCAGGTTCATTGCTTGATGGATTCTAAAAACACATATATTCACTCTAGAAACTATCAGTCAATCAGTCAAACCCTCTGGAATGGGTTGCCCACTGAGCTCCGGACAGCTCCCGACCTCTGCTCCTTCCGCCGTAATCTGAAGACGTGGCTGTTCCATCAAATTGACTGAGCTGACGAAGGGTTTTAATATGTTTTTAGATGTCTTAATTTGGTTTTAACCATTACTTTTAAATTGTTTATTGTGTATTTTTAATTCTTTGTTAGCCGCCCTGAGTCCTTCGGGAGAAGGGTGGCATATAAATTTTTATAATAAATGATAATAAATAATAAATCAATTTATTACACTCTTAGACCAGAGACCAAAACAAATTAAAACGCTCAGTAAACATGCAATTAAAACTTCTAGTATAAAATAATAACTAAAATATATAATAAAATCCAATCCATAAACTCTGGCCTGTTGTAGGTTCAATGCTAAAAGGGAAAGGACTAAGCAGTGCAAAGGGTTTGCCACAATTGTTATATAACATAACTATGGTGGAGAATACACGTGTTTGTGACGAATCCCCAGTACTGCTGTGCAGAATCTGGCCACCTGCGCTGTAGTTATGGACTGTTCATCCTTAAACAGCCACTGAAGATAGGTAGTGTCGGAACGGCCAGAATACCTAGCAGTTATTGGCAGAATATGTTTTTGCCTAATCTCTATGTAAAAGGAACATCTATGGAGCATGTGACCCACAGTCTCCACTCTCCTGAGCCGCAGGAACAGTCTTTCTGTCAATGGTATCTTTTTATACTTGCCATACAGGGTGGCTGACAGAAGTGCATGGCACTGTGTGAGCAAAAATGCTTTCCCATAGTTTGCTGATTCCAACTGACTAAGATAGCTGGCAGGAGCAATAACGCATCTAATGGCATCTGGTGCAGAAACAGTGGAGTTTTCCATAAATCCACCTGCCTCTCGATGTCTTCCACCCGTTGTCGCAAGATTTGTCTTGCTAGTCCATCTTGAGTATTGAAGCTGTGGAGAAGCCTAGTGTGGCAAGGTTGGACTCAACAGCCTTGATCCATGATGAGGAAAATTTGTCTTGGAGGATTAATGGAACAAGTCCTTGTGGAAAGAAGTTAAGCTTTAGCCAGAGATTTAAGGACGCTATACAGATTCTTGCTTCGACTTCTATCAATCCTGTCTCTAGGCGCAGAAGTGCATTTGAGACACAACGCGGCATCTGGAAAATTGATGTAATGAATTTGAATTGAACTATTTCTAATGGTGTAAAACACAAAGCTGATGGTCCAAGCAAGGTCCCATAAGAAGCTGTGCTAGCGACTTGGCCAGAAAAAGCTTAACTGCATCGGGGACATAATATCCTCTCTTTGTGCAGAAACCCTAGAAACTAATAATTTCCCCAAACTTACTCCAGCCTTCCGCAACCTAGCATTTTATGAACATGTTGGGACAGCACGTAGTAATATATGGATAATATCCATTATGATCCCAGTACGTTAGGACAGTACCAAATTGGTAAAACTCTGAGGTCTCATTATAATTTTGTAAGATTTATAATTAAATAGTTCAGAAATTGTGAAATCCTAGGCTCAAACCTTGCTTAGCTGCTGAGCCAAGTCAAGATATAAAATGGAATTTGGATACAGAAGTTAGTTTTGCCAAATATTTCCACCTTTTACATTTTTAAATGGCATAAAAATTAACATTTTCTTTAAAACTACTTTGAAATGCATTGCTGTAGTTTAAAATAACCCAGAGTACAGAAAACTATAGGAAGAAAAGGGTTGAAAGTAATAGAGGATGAGGAACCAGCTCTGTGATGGGCCAGGGTGAAGCAACTTGCTTCAAAAAAGAGTTCTTTGGCTCTGTTTTTATTCACATATTTGGTCCTATACATTCATGTTTGAACCAGGCCTTTAAATATACTTTCAATGTAATTAATTCTTTTAAAAACTTATTTCCTGATATTTTAGGACCTATGTAGCTGTGGAGGCATCTTAACAATGAAATCCAGTACAAAATCACCTGATATTTTAGGACCTATGTAGCTGCAGAGGTATCTTAACAATGAAATCCTTTTTTTCATTGAAAAAAAGAGTCAGTCAAATATTTATTACAGTCAAAAGAGCAGTACAATTAAAATGCTCAGAGTATCTAATCTGAAAATCTAGAATAACAACAAACAACAAATAAAATCTATGTTGAAGTCATCAATGGCAACCTATCAGTTGAGTGTAAGAGCACAGCCTAAGCTATAATGTAATATTAGTCCTTAAATTGTGAAGGCCTATGGTTGTTAGTTATTAAAGTTTAATAGAGTGATAATATTAAAAGATTACTGCATTAGTTGTTTAAAATGGTTATAATGGATTATTCATTGAGTTCCAGCAAATCTTTAGTGCTGCTGCACAGAATCTAGTTACTTGTGTTGTAACTATGATCTGTTCATCTTTAAGCAACCACTGAAGTGTCACAATGGCCAAGATACCTATTAATTAACTGGAAAATAAATTTTGTTCAAATGACACTATAATAAAATAGCAACGAAGAAGCATTATTGTGTCAATCAGAGGTTTTCACCTCTCCAGAATTGCAGAGATTTGAAAAGAAGAGAAAAATCTGAAAAAAAGTTAATAAAATTAGGAGACAATGACAGATAAAATATATACAGGTGATGGAATGAACATCTACCTAAACTAAAAGCTTTAATCATCACACAAGACATCACCAAAGAGAGGGTGTTAATCTGAATCCTTGAGATTTTCACCATTGGATATAGTTGTTGAGAAAGCCATTTCCCTCCACCAATCATTTCCCTGCAGAAGTGGGGGGTTCCCCACTGAATCTTGAAGGAAGTTGGCAAGGGATGATAATGGATGACATAATAATGCTGGCCCAAAAATATATGTTCCTACAAGATATCCTAAGCAAAAGATTACTCTTCCCTTTAGTCACCTCCTTGCCTTTTTCCCTTGAGCAATATCCATGCAGAACTTGGAGACATAAATCAGCTGCGTTTGCAGTTCATCATCTCCTTGCTCCTCTACAAGATCACATTCTTAGCATACCCAAATAAACTGGTATTCACAAGAAGGAAGAAAGCAACAGCAACAGTAGCTTTACCAGAACTAGTTGTGATGATAACTTCAGCAGTTATGCTAAATCCCACTTAAGGTAATATATGTTTTGGAGGAAATGTTTGCATGTTTACATGGCAGATGTGCCAGTTTGTCTAGTAGTACGTGTTCTGGTGGTAATATCATTTCATATGTAGTTAACAGTCCATGGATAGTGTAGCTTTTTTACTGTAAAATATCAGATGGAACATGAGCCTGTTTTTGTCCATTGTTGCTTCAATAAAAATATTTTGGAAACCACAGACTGAAAAAGTATAGCTGTAGAAGAAACCAGCACTATTGGATCAAATCTCATTTATGTAACTGAGCTAGGATTGACTAATGCACGCCAGATTCTAATACAGCAGAACATGAGAAGAATGTGAACTTTCTAAAGAACAACTGAATTTCCCAAAAGACTCATGAGAAGAATATAATAGAAAAAAGGATGGAATGATCTTACTTGCAGCAAAAAATAAATGGGAAAATATTGTTCCTGGAGAATGTCTACATACCTCATTACAATAATGGAGACTCTGTACTGTAAATGACTCATGCTGAAAAAGTAAAGTACTTTGGCAAGACATGGTCAAGATTGTCAAGATCCTATCTAAGAGTATTTGGATACTCATAAAGCAATTGGTTCCAATCAAGCATCTTCTAGTTCTGTCAAACAATTTCCAGAATCCCAAGACTTCTGGAAGAAGGTTAGTTTAAAGATACCACAGAACAGGGATGTCAAACTCGCAGCCTGCAGGCCAGATGCATCACATGCTGGTCACACCCAACCCCCGGTTTAGCGAAGGGGGGAAAATTCACAATACATCACGTGATGCCGCCATGACGACATGAGTTTGACACCCCTGCCATAGAATAAGAGTCCCACCCACTCATTCTATTCCATTAACACTCTACAAATCTGGTTAAAAACACTAGAATGACTTGAGATTGTTTGTTTTTGCCCTTCACACTATCCAAAATGGTAGCTTTACTGCAATCCTACAGAACAAGCTAAATCAATTATTACACTAACAATAGCTATAGTATAGTGATTAGAATTTTGGATGGCAGGCCCAAGTTCACGTCCATTCTCAGCAATGGAAGTTTACTGCTGATTTGGGCCATTTGCTTTTTCAGCCCAATCTATTCCATGGGGATTTTGTTGTGGAAGAAAAAATAGAACACTACTGTATATATGCTAGCTTGAGTTCTTGAAGAAAAGATTGATTATAAGGCTAACAAATTTTAATCAACACCCATGCAAGTAGATTTCAAGTCTTCCAGATTGCCACTTTAGAGTACCATTCATTCAGAAGATTTTTTTTCTAGACTGAAAGAGTATGCTAGGTCATAGGTAGCATTCTCAAGTGATTCTGTGTTATCCTACCTATCATAAGATAGGAAGGATTCTTGTAGGTTATCCATCCCAACATTCTGCTCAGTGAAGAAAGCCTAAATTAAGTTGCATATACATCTGCATATATATAGATATATATCTGACCCTGTTAGCTAGGAAGAATAGAATTGTAATTCAAATCATCTGTAGGACTGTGATTTATAATGATGAACTGCAGTTCATAGACATACATACTAAATCAGAAACAGGCAATCTGTTGCTCTATTGTTTGGCAGTTTAGTTCCCAGTAGCTTTTGCCAGCATAGACAATTACTCTCCAAAAATAGCTGGAAGGCACTATTAATATTTACAATGCATGAAAATGTTTTATAGGGCTTGTTGCAACAAATGAAAACGCCACCCCTCTGGAAGCAACAGACATCATTCATCAAAACCAACATTGCTTATTATTAATCACTTAGTTGTTTAAAAAAAACAAGTACTGTACACCTTAGCAGTAGGAAAGAAGTGAGCAAGCTATTTTCAAGGGAGACAAGTCCAAAAGACCAAATGTACTGCTTCCACTTGCCAAATCATTGTAAACTCCTTCCTGACACTCTTACATCTTTATCTAGGAAATGATTTCCTAATGTAAAACCATGAAACATTCTGGCTGCAGAAAAAATATGTGCAAATAAAAGTACTTGCAAACTGGAAGGGATGAACTAAAATAACACTTTCCTATCAAAAACAGCAACCAAGAAACTTTGAAGAATGGTAATTCAACAACAGATCTACTGCTCGTGAGGGAAAAGATTATACACTGCAAATCCAAACTTTCCTTTGCTTTTCCATACTTGGATTGACCATAAGTTTACTTTGTTTATAAACTTCGTACAGTATCATGCGCCACGCCAGACAACCAACTGACTCATCCAGTAGAGTTTGAAATTTAGAGATTAGGGGATTTCCGCCCCCACCCCCCATGTGACTGCAGACATCTGCATTCCTTTCTACTTCATCTCTATTTCATTTACATTAAATAATCTTTTCCCTCTAACTAATTCTTTCTCCACTGCTAGCAGATCCCAAGACAAGAGTCAGAAGCCACAGATCCTGTGTAGCTAGGGAAGTCAACTACATAGGTATCTTCTGAGGGACAAAACAATCAGTAACAACTAACCATGTCTGTGAAATTATACAGAATAATGTACCACAAGCACAAGTTTGAGAAAATTCACTTGTGACAGTGGTGGGTTGTCCCCGATTCGGTCCAGTTCGCGCGAGTAGGTAGCGGTGACGCTGTGACGTCACCGAACCGGTTCGCAGCGTCCCGGACCCGGGCCCACCCGTGCGGCCGAACTCACCTTTTTTTCAAAAAATCGCTGAAATTAGCTCTCTGCGCATGCGCAAAGTGCTTTTTCGGTGATTTTTTTGGAAAATAAAGTTTCTGCGCATGCGCGGTAGCGCGGTTTACGCGCGCGCGTGCGTGCACGCGCGTGCACGCGTGTGCACGAAGAGAACCGGTAGCGAAGGTGGGTAGAACCCACCAGTTATGCATACATTAAAAAAGTGTAAAATTAGCACTTTTAATTTTTTTTCTAAAAGTGATAACATATCCCAGCCAAAAAAAAAACACAAAACAAAAGCAGAGGACATTTCTTCTTTCAGTTTGGCAGACTGATCACATTTGAACAAGTTCACCAGATCTAGAGTGCTAGAATGTTCAACTCTGTTTTATTAATTACATACTAGTAATGGAGAATACTGGCTTGAAAATTCGTTGTACTTGATTTTGGATTCTGCTCCCATTACAAGTTTTGCCTAACCTGTTGTTATCCAGATGCAACAACCATACTATAACAAGAACATAAATATCAGCCTTGTTGAGTAGACTTACTAGGAGTTGAAGTTCAACATATTTGAAAACACTGGGTAACAGAATGCCAATTTTCAGTGTTAAGAAATTTCATTCAAGCATACATTCACAATTGTTAGACCCTTAACAATTATTTCCACTGGATTTGTGTTCAATATGAGTTCCTGTAGAAAAATCAATTGCATCTTTCAGGTTTACCATAGGATTGGCTGAAATGATTAAGCATAAAGAGCTGCTATTTTCGTTGCTTGGCGTTCTTCTATGAATTCTTGTACTTCAGAGGTAAGTAAAATTTAGCAAATCTTAATCACTTTAGTTCCATTCTATTTTCCAAGGCTTTGTGGCAATGAAATTGTTCTTAAACATGTTTCTTTTCCAAGATCAATAGAAGAGAATATAATATATATGTATCATCCAAGATCTGTTCTTAGATGCCTGAGATGTTGCCTTAAGTCATAATAGGGATTTGGCAGATTTACAGGAAAATAATGGAAAATACTCATAGCATTTCCTTTACAGTTCCTTTGTATTTACCTAGGACCACTATATTTGGGCTGCAAAACTCCACTCTGTCACTAATTGGAAGAAAAGCAATAAAGAAGACTCAAATCTTTTTAAAAAAATATTTTTATAATGAATCATAAAAAGTAAACAACAAATCAAGAAAAAGGGGAAAATTGATGTGAATGTAAAATGTCAGTAAGTAGAAAAAGAATGGAGCAGCAAAACCAGAATACATTGAATTATTTTTAACAACAATAGAGTATTTTAGACATCCTTTTGAATCTTTGAGCTGAAATTTCCAAAGTCTCAAAGGCAATCCAATGCCATCTTTAAGGCTCAAATAGTTCTTAGAAGAAAATTGTGCTAAACATCCATTGAAAAATCAATGGAGAGAGGGCTAATCAAACTTTAAGGTAAGCTTTTACATACCATGAAGGACTGTCTATGAGTTCCTATTTCTCTTGTAGGATAAGGACTCTGAGAATACCCTCTATGAAAGATCTCAAGGAGGAGACAGTCCTGCAGGGAAGTGAGACCCAAGCAATGTTAGATATTTGTAGGTAAACATTAGCATTTTGTATTGCCCTTGGAAGGCAGTGCAATGGCTTCAAGACAAGTGTTATACCCTATTGGTTCCCATCAGTTTTTGGGCCACTGCATTGACATTTTCAAATCTTCTTCAAAAACATGCAGGAATTCTTCATGCAAGAATTTAATACACAAGAGCACATGATTATGTTCTTTGTAATTTGAGTTTCAGGGGAGGGGGCAAACCAATTTGATCAAAGCTGTTTTGAGAATTGATATTAAAAAAAACAATAAGTTATAAAGGAAAACATTAAAATGCAGCTGATTTTCTTTTTTTCTTTTTGCCAGAGTAACACAACAGCAGCAGGGATGATAAACTCTTTAAAGGGCATTTCACCTTGCCAAGCTTCA
The DNA here is from genome assembly GCA_032468115.1 of Grayia smithii. Taxonomy (NCBI): domain Eukaryota; kingdom Metazoa; phylum Chordata; class Lepidosauria; order Squamata; family Grayiidae; genus Grayia; species Grayia smithii. The sequence continues at coordinate 55,485 of JANHFM010005783.1, read as the reverse complement.
GTTGGTATCTTCAAGGATTTCACTGCAAAGTATTTCTGAAACGTTTCTCCTGAACTTCTTCTAAGGCAGAGCTAGCAGGAATGAGGGAAGAACTGCATGGCAGCCTCCAAACTCTCCTGCAAAGAAGCCTAGTTATGTTGAAATGATAACATCCTGTGCCAAATTAGCAAAAAAGGAATCAAAAGCAGTTCAAAAACTCAACTTCTACCTTTCCATTTGCAAGGCTTGGCCTGACATGAAAAATGATCACTGACTAGCCTTGTGAGGCTGTTTTAGCTTTGTGATTACAGCATTTTCTGGTGTGCCAGGAGGGCTGACATAGCTGATTGGAGCACCTGGCTCCTCCAGGAAAAGCTGTCATAACTGAGAAGATTTCGTTGTGTTAAGGTTGCACTTTGCTAGCAATATTTTCAGTTAGTTAGTAGATGCAAGTGAAGCAGACTGGCACATTGAAATACAATACTATGGAGAAACTCAAGCTACAGAATAGAGACTGTCATAGAAGAAATACTACTCACCCTGTCTCCTATCAGCTGTGTTAGCCCAATATCTATTGAATTGTTGTGTAATTTATCCAAGCAGGCATACCATACTTTTTGGTGTATAAGCAGCACTTCCCTCCCTCAAAAGTGGGTAAAAATTGTGGTGCGTCTTATACACCAAATGTTGCCAAAGCCCCACCCACCCACTAGCCCCCACCCTTCAGCTGTTTTCTGTCTCTGCGTGTTGCATTTTTGGCTGGTTCCAGGTGGAGGTTATCGGCGGCAGTGAATGGGCCGCTCCGAATGGGCTACATCAGCAGCAATTGGGCTATGGTAAATGGGCCACTCCGAATGGGCCATGGCGGCTGCTGCAATGAATGGGCTGCAGCAGTGGCAAATGGGTGGTGGCGAATGGGCTGTGGTGAATGTGCTGCGGCAGTGTCAAATGTGCTGCGGCACTGTTGAATGAGCCATGGTGAACGGTCCAGATGAACACTGGATGGATGCTGGGAAATAAAGGCAGATTTTTGTTTTGGTTTCTTCCCCCGAAAAGGTAAGTGCATCTTATAGTCTGGAGTATCTTACACTCTGAAAAATATGGTACTTTAAAAGTCAAGTTCCACTCGAGTACTAATCAGCCCAAAATCTATGTTCAAAATTATGACAGTTGTGTTAAATTCCCAGTCATATTAGCAAAGCCAGTTCAGAAGTGTAACATTTCCTTAGAATAGTTTCTCAACCTCAACAACTTTAAGCTGTACAGACTTCAGCCCCCAGAATTCCCCACCCAATGTTAGAACAAAAGAGAGCAAAATTAAGGTTTGATTTGCTACTTTAAAAATGCTAAGACATGAAGTGAATGAAATCCTAAGCAAAGCAGAAAGTTGTATTAGGCAAGCATGTCTAGACCGTATCATAAAGGTTATCTTGGAATTATCTGGCTCATATGACATCTCTGTGTACAGAAGTAAAATTGCAATGCTGTGTATCATCTATAAAAGCTCCAGAAGCTATGGAAAAGTCATATTGTTAGCTGGATCTCCAGCATGGCTTCCTGAAGCTTGATTGCTCTTGGCAGCCATAGAAATGGGGAGAGGGTCCTAGGCATTTAGGTTGGGGAAGCGAGATGGTGTGAAGTAATCCCATGAGAACTGGAAACGAATTTTGCACTCATGAATTATGGTGTTACTGAATAGAGTTATTTATACTTCTTCATGGTCAACTGTCCTGAAACTCCAGATGTAAGAAATAGCCACAGAGGAGCTTTTCCATAACATCATACTGAACGTTGATTGGACTCTCAGTGCTGGACCCTGTGGGAGGGATTTTGGGTGACTTTCAATGTGTAACTTTCGTGCACTTTGATTCAGAACTTGCCTTGCTTTCACTGCTATCAGTTCAAACTTAGTAAAATTACCTCTTCTCTAAACCAATGGAGTTGGGATTTTTTCTTTCTTAGGTTTTGAAAGGAGGCAGGCCTGACACGTATATTTATCTTTATCCCATGTTTTTCCTCAAGAGGGATACAGCAATCTTTCAGTCATGAATTAAGTTATTGAATGCCCAAATTCTAGGATGGAGTAATTGTCTAAATCCTGTTTGTGGTAACAAATAAGCGAATACAACCCAAAATTAATTTATATTAAGAATAGGGTTTTATGTCCTCTTCTTCAGCAGAAATTTAAAATTCTCATGAGGTGGTTGAACATGCATAATAACGTATGCAGATCTACTTGAAAACTGCACAAAGTATCCTAAACTTATAATTTTTAGGACCCAGGCAGCCATTATGTTTTTCCTCAAGTTTTTAAACATTAGTGAAGAATATGCCTGAAAGTGGATTTTGAGGTGGCAGAATTGGAATTGAAGTACCAATTCTAATGTTTCCCAGATTTAATCTATGGCAGTTTTCTGGATCAATTCAATCTGACCAAATAGGTGGTAGAGAGATCAAACATTTCCTGGTGAAGTGAAACACAGATGGATAAAGATACTTACTGCTAATATTGCTTAAGGATTATTAGCTATCTTCGGTATTGGCTAAACTGATTTAAGATCAAGCCTGCTTCATTTGCTGTTTCCATTTCTGCAATCTGTCTGTGGCATTTTCGTTTTGAGGCTAATACGCATTTGACATCAAGCAGATTTGGATTGCTTGTGATAATTCTGATAAGCAGGTATCTTAATGCCTTCTCATGAGTGGGCTTCCTATCTGAAAGTCCAGCTATATTAAATTCTGCATAAATGAAAGCTTTTCTGCAGTGTACAGTGCCCACAGACCCAATGAAGAATGTTAGATTAAATAAGAAAATCTTATTCAGGTAGATCACTGTCCAACTACAACATAGGTAGTCTTTGACTTACAACAGTTCATTTAGTGACCATTCAAAGTTACAACGGCACTGGAAAAAAACGTATGACCATTTTTCACACTTATTATCATTGCAGCATCCCCATGGTTACGTGATTTACATTCAAATGCTTGACAACTGGTTCATATTTATGACAGTTGCAGTGTCTCGGGTCAGGTGACCATCGTTTTAGACCTTCTGACAAGCAAAGTCAATGGGGAAGCCAGATTCACTTAACAACCATGGTGCTAATTTAACAACTGCAGTGATTCACTTAACAACTGTGGCAAGAAAAGTCGTAAAATGGGACAAAACTCACTTTGAGTAACATAAGTTCTGGGCTCAATTGTGTTCATAAGTTGAGGACTGCCTGTACTGCCATATTGAGAACAGAACCCGCACATCATATCATTTGCAGCGTACCATTGTGGAAGTTGCTCCTTATCACTGGATTAATAAATTGAATTCCCATTCTTTCCTTAAATCAATGACTAATTGTTACGTTACTAACCTGGTACAGAATGGTTATAAAGCTGCAGCTGCCTTCCTAGACCAGAGAGGCTTGCAATTTGTATTGCCAACATACAATTTGGTTTATGCTGTTTTCTAAAGCAAAGCCATTAAAAGTTTGCCCTCAGAAATTAGGCCTAGCAAAATGGATATTGTACCAATGACTAGTTGAAAGTATATGTTAGTGCCTCCTTTAAATAGCTTCCTGATCTCAGTTTCCATCCCATGATTGTCCAATTCTTTAGAGTTATTTGTACTTTTTAATATAAGTTATGTTTACTGTATATTTATATATGTTATATGTTGAGTATATTTTGAATATATGTATATCATAGATATTGAGAATATATGATGCATTAAAAATTTAAATAGGTCTTTTATTTCTCTTTTGTTATTCTCTGAATAATCCCCTTACTCCTTATACATGCCCATTGTAATGAAATTTGTTTCTATTACCATAATAGAAGGCATTTTTTAAAAAAAAGAAAACTAAAACAAAAGGCTTATCAGAGCAATAAAAGTTCATTAACTTATTTTTTTTCTGATAGCAACAGCCCTCCCTCTTCCTAATTCTGTTAAGCATTTTATATGTATATAAAGTTATCAATAGACTTATTAACACAAAAATGCCTGAAGAACTGGGACCCTTTGTTTTAGAATAATAAATTGAATTTAAAACAAAATCATCACACCTTGAAAACATAACGTGAGTAATAATCAGTCTCCTTTTGAAAATGAAAATATTCCAACAATCATGCCTGCATAATTTATCACTGAGCATGAATCAAAAACAGTAGAGCAATCATGATAAAAATGTAATCCAATGATTTTGGATGAGAGAGAACTACATACTGTACAACAGTTCATTTTAATGAATTTCTATCTTTTTTCTGAAAACATCACTCCTCATCCAAATTAAGTAAAATTATTTTTAAAGAGAAACACCATCAAGTCACAAACAGGCCTTTTATTACTGCTACTGCACCATCTTGACATGCAAGGAACTATGTAGTCAAACTGTAAACAGTTAAATCTTTTCCCTTCCTGGAAGAAAATGAAAATATAATATAAACACCAATTATATTTGTATACCTTTTTTAATTAACACAACTCCACCACTGGTAAGAGTTTATACCTCTGTGCATAATTACCGCAATAGCAGCTCTGCAGACTAAGAACTGCTGTTCTGTTCTTCCCTGGGATTTTAACAAGTCCACTGGAACACGTAATCTGCTATTACCAGTTTTGAGTACATACCAACTTCAACTAAAATTGTGCATGTAATGTACACTGCAATGAATAAGATTAAGTAAACAAATTAAGTACTTAAATAGCATTTCTATTATTTAAATGCATTTTGTGTTTTCTAGATTTGAGACCAGGAAGCCTAAAGAGCATGTTATCAAAGTGATTAAACCTCTGAAAGACCTTTTCTCATTAAATATGATGTGAGTCCTCCTTATATTTAGAGAACTGTATTGTAGCAGGGTGGGGTGGGGAGAAAGAATCTGTGAATGGGTGGGTGGGAGCTGGCAGAAGGAGACACAGGAAAACGGCAAAAACCAGATCTCCCTTCTATGGGAACCTAATTAAATCACAAAGCCTTTCATCAACAAAAGAACGGCTGCTGAAAACAAAGTGTATTCACAATTAAGCAGCAATTATGAAGCAATAAAAGTGTATCATAATTATTATTTGTTTTCAAATGTCTAGATCAGTGGTTCTCAGATTATAATCTAGGGAACACCAGTGGTTTATGAGGTACTGCAGATGGACCCTTGTGAGAGTATGGCCAAAATATTGGGGCACTGTCACATTTTATGAGATTCTGGCATGG
>JANHFM010005783.1:38856-50283 GCA_032468115.1 Grayia smithii | reverse complement strand
GTTTCAAATGAGCAAAAATGCACTGAGATTTGGAATACTGCAAATATTTTAGATATGCAAGTTTTTAAAAAAATAAGTTTTATTTAATGTTGGGGTTTTGTGGACACTATAGGAAGATATGTATCCTCTGATGCCTACAGGTACCATTTTGCTCTCCCATAGCTTATGAGGTGAGTTTAGATGAAGTAGTGGTCTGCACAAAGGAAAGGATGGAAATTGACACGCTAAAAATTGTTTCCTTCTAGCTTTGGTAGGCAATTTGGTAACGGCCTATACTGAAAAGCCATTCCAACAGCCTTGAAGAAGAAAACTGTTAGAAGGCCATTGGATACTTCAATGTATGCTTTATTAAAGAAGAAGAATATATATATTTGCTTCTAATAGGGGAGATGACTTTTAATAGTGGCAATAAAAGAGAGAATATAGTCAGAGCAACATTATTCGGTAGTGATTATGGTAATGATTTTCCCATTGGATACTAAGGCTAAAATCTGCAACAAGCTTTAAGTCCATGGATTTCATGGGCAATCAGTATTATCAGTATTAATGCAAAATTCAAGGCAGTTTTATGTAGGAATGTAAGGTTTTTCAACTCTACCCTCTCAAGTCTTGCAATTCTTAACACGTAAAGAGGGGGGAGGGAGAAAAAGAATGGTTGTGGATACATTGCTGACGATTTTTCCTCCGCTTACAATGAGTTAGTTTGGCAAGGAATACAGGAATGAGCTTTCTGCTACATTCCACGTTCTGAACTCTTATACTTTACCCTGCTTTTGAAAGATATTTTGATATTAATGTATCCACATTTTTACTTATTGAAATATATGTATTTTGTTCTTGTTATATTTTGCTCACTGAAATAATGTTTGTATTTCTAGCTTGAGTTCTACTGTCATACCTGCCAGTATTAATATTTACAATATATCCCTAATTATGTCAGTTCTTGTTTGATTTAATTAAATGTGTCCGAATAGTGATCAAACTGAAACAATGGTAACCCATTACTTCTAACTATGTAACGGGTCCTTCAAAATATTTAACATTTCAATAATATATTTCCTTTCCCATTATAAAGCAATTTATAATTTTTCCTTTTTTCGTGGTAGGGACACTAAAAAATTGTGGAGAAATTTTTTATATTACGGTAGTACTGATGTTAGAATATTTTCTTCAGGTTCAGCCTATATATTCACATTGCCCATTAGGACTTTGGGGGCTCAGTGGGAAGAAGACATGTTAATTCATCTAAACTTGATACTTCTTACCATCAACTTTGCCACCATCCAGAGATTGCCTCCATAAAAATTGAGGCTGTATTTTAGCTTTCAATGGAAGCTCTTAAAAAAAAAAGGGGTTTTTTTGGGTGGGGGAAAGAAGAATAAAACATTACAGAATATACAAATGCATTCTTGTTTTCTCAGACGCAAGTCCCTTGACGGGTTGAAAGGTGATGCTTGCGATTTCTGATTCCCAAACTCTTATCTTTAGACTCTGAGGGCTTCTGTTGTGAAATGTCTATCAGTGCACTTGCAATTGCCAACCCTGTAAGAAAAGATAAAAAGAACATTGTAATACACCATAGTAAAAATATTTTCCCAGCTTCCTTTATTTTTTCATGTCCAGGATATACATACTGCAGGTTTTGAAAATGCTTTGGAAGATTTATTTCAGTCTTTGCATGAAGATGGCACCTCAGTGTTATCATTTAAGGCAGCCATGTCTTTTTACAAACATTAATAGGAGACAAGATTAAAGCCAATGAACTGATTTAATTAATAGAAGCGCTTTTTGTAAGACCTTTTTAACCAGAGTTTCAATCTATGTCACTTTTTAAGTTCATATCTGTTTCTGAGCAAGAAATAAAATTTCTAACTTCAATGGAGTAATTCAGCTTATTATTAACATTTATGTGACTTCTGTAAACGGGACAGTGGGAGTGAATGCTATTTCATTGGAAAACAGTAATGAAATTATTAAGACTAAGGCTGGCTCTGAATTTGAAATATGCTGCCATAACTGGCTCTTCAGGTCAGTGATGTGGATACCTGGCTTTCCATCATACATGCATATGTCTCCCAAGGCACATATACTCTCCTATTTATTTATTGTAATAGCATTATGTTGAATTTTGAGTTGAGTTCATCCATTCTGAGAAGGCTCCAAGGCAAAATGAGCCTGCCACTGAAATAGTTTTTCCTCCCAGCTTTTCAAGGGGGAAGTAGGTTGACGAAACTGATCATTTAATGTACTGTTTTGTTTTGTTGTACCTCACCACTATACAAAACATATATGTGGCATATTTAAAGTTAATTAAATACACAGCTATAATGAAATCCTTTATTATATTGGATTTATCCAATCCTATTTCCACATAATTCACATAGATAGCAAGGTCACTGGGCTAATATTCCTGGCACAAAATTATTCTTAACTGAATGTTAGTATTAATGCTTGCTTCATTTCATTTGCATTTATTTCAGGATGAATTTATCAGCAAAATATATGCAAACAAAGTTGCAAGAAAAAATATCTGCCACTTGATATTCTTCTGATGAAGTAAACATGTACTGGGATTTAGAGTCTGCCTGTGTTACTGCAAGTATCTATCAGCACTGGACATACTGACTAGAGCAGTTGAGAATTTTACTGCAGTAATACTCAGAACTCCACAAATGAGTTTATTCCTGTTTAATATCCATAGCATGACTTTAAGATATTAAGAAAACATCAAATCAGGGCTACTGAAGAAGAATTCTTATTGATCTCTGAATTCTAACTCACGTCTTTACTCTTAGTTTAAGACCTTCATTTTATTACTTTATATATGACTTTAACCTTAGAGTGATTTTCATTAATATCAAATGCAGAATGCCTTGTAGAATGTCTCCTCATGGCCATCTCAATTATTCCCTTATAAAAAGGTTTTATTTTATAGGAAGGATGGCAACATGCAATCTCAAAGCGGGATATCATCTTCAAAATAGTACTTGAAATTTCTGACTGACTAGGCCACTGATTTAAGCATTATGATTTCCCAATTCTTAAAATCATAGAATGTAGCTTATGAGCTAAAATAGAATTAATATAATTAAAAAAGAAAATCTCAATTCCATAAATACAATTATGGCTTTCATCCATACTGTGTCTCTTTCCCCCTGTGCTACCCTCCTTCTTGTGCTATTTGGGTCCATGACACCTCAGTGAATAGGCCACTTTACTGTGACTGCATTCAATAGAAAGTAATAGAGAGGAGGGTAAGATCAGTTTATTAAATGCAGGATTATTCTTTGGTTATTATGCTTCTACAAGAGAACAACTGACTCCCTAGAATAATGTTAAATAACAGGGATTAAATATGCTTCTCAGTGATCCAGGAGATGATACTTTCTCAAATTTATATTTTCCTACAGAGGTTTATTTGTGTGTTATTCCACTTATTTTCTTTAGGACAACAACTGTGAAGGAATCATGATTTTCAATCTAAAACTGTGTGCTGGGACCTACTGACATGCTGGTAAAGTTCCATTAAAATCAGGTCACTCCAGAAGATCATTTCTCAAAGCACCACACAAATCATCCAAAGAAATTTACTTACTGTTTTCTCTGGGCTCAACACCCTTTCTTGTTATCAAAGCAATACAATTAACTGGGGGATCAATTCATTATTTTACACTGGCATCTAAAAGAATTTCATTTACCAAGTCAAAATGATGCACATATGCTGCTGGCAAGTAGAATTTACATCAAAATGCTACCCAAGAGTCAATAAAAATGCTGGGGCTTAAATATTTATTATATGCTTTACCTTTATTTAATAGGCTTTCCCCCCAAGACAGTTAATATTATTGGCTGGAAATGTAAATTCTATGATAGCTACCATTTATTTCCTCTATTTTCATAGCTTGTTTAATTTACTTTCCCTTCACCCGTTCCCCATCTGAAAATACCTTCCTACTGAGCTGACTGCTCTTATTTTTCAACACTGAAGCCATCGTGTAAAATTAACATGGCTCAATGCCATAAGTCATCTGCCTAGTTTCTTAACATGTAGATACTGAGGTTCATCTAGGAATGAGATCTGTCTATTCCAACACACTTTAATCTGGCATTCTCTGGATGAATTGGGATTCAGTTTTTAAAATGGCTTGAAATTGGAAAACACATTGTATGAAAGACACCTGTCATGAGAATATGTTAATTGTCATTATGTACAAAGTGGGTCTGTTTATTTTGATGAATTTTGCCTAAAGATCAAGAATAATGCTTACACCAAACATTAAATGTATGCCCAATAAAATAAAAGTGGGAATTTACTATTATTAATAAAATAATGTTACACGTATTTGAACAAAGAGAAAACCAGCATTATTTAGGTTACACATCGAAATATAACAGTCATCTTGAAAGACAATATGACGGTAATAGTGAAACAGTGAATTTCTAGCCATAAAATTACTTGTGTGCGTGTATGTGTGTATGTGATGTTTAAACTATTTATAGCAATTATGTAGAACAATTAATAAATATAGAAATAAAATGTACCACATCAAAGCAGATTGCTTTGCAACTGTTTGTAATTTAGATATAAGTACAACATTGAATGTTTCATTAGAACAATAGACTTTGAAAGTGGTTTCGTTCTGAATGAGTCTTTCCTTTCCAAAACTTTTGCAAAAGAAAGGCTGCATTATACATTTTATTTTTTTCCCCAGCAAAACAGCTTCATTAGGCACGAAAGGTTAATTGTAGCCTTAAATGCAATTCAAGCAACAACACCCAAGTATGTGGTGAATGGAGCAGCTTGAGAGAAGAAGCAGCATGCTATAAACTGTTTGCCCCGCTGAAATGTTTTACTACCTCATTTACTAACTGTCTCCTTTTACTGCTTGTATTCGTAGTTCTTTTAAACCTTTAATAGCTACAGTTTTATTTCAATGTAATCAGATTTAAATAGAAATACCATGGCTGAGGATATTTAAATGTTTTCCTCCCTTGCTGTTTTTATACAGATACACACTAACTGATGCAAGGCTCCATTATCTTCCAGAATAAGAAGGCAACACTTTATACTTCAGCCTTACTTGGTGTTGGATAATGCAAGCTTTTCCCTTTCTGCTATTGTTAATTTTAATTAAAATTTATCAACTTTACATTTTTTTCCTTTGTTCGAGTGAAGGATGTTAAAGATGACCTGCTAGGTTTAGTTAGGAAAGTAATTGCAATATGATTTTTCTCCTTTAAACATATATTATTGTAACATATCATCCTGGACAGATAACTTTATTAGATAAGACTACATTTTCAGGCATTTTCACATTATTATGCAGAATCTGAACATTCACAATACAGAATAGAGGTATAATAAAGCATACATTGCACATAATGTTTTAGATCTTTTAACCAAATAAAAGAGAATGACCATTATGTAATTAAATGATATAATTAAGAAGAATTGAAAAGAGAAAAGGTGCCCCATAATGCTAGTAGAAAATCAAATGCTTCGCCCATCAAAATTGTTCCATCATTAATGCAATTTTTCATTTTACTTTGTCTGCTTTAAAAGCTATTGTAACATGGACAGTAAACTAAATGTAGCTGCATTAGTGCTGTGGACTCATTACTCAGGTTATTACTGTCAGGAATCCCAGTGTCCCTGAAAGTTAATGCAACAGTTTTAAATTCCACTGAGAAAATGATGGAAATTAAAATGCCTAATCTGTGGTTACACAGATCACCATAGAGCTCAATAAGTGTAACTTCAACTTTATCTCATCAGCACTATTTATAATTACATGCTGCTCCCTTTTTTAAAACTGCATCCTGTCATTTATTATCAACATTTCACTGCACTAAAGCACTTTGCAGGTACATATGAAAATGTCCTGGTTCATCAGGTTTGTAGCAGTGCCTATATTTTTGTCTTTCATTCATTCAACTCATCCTTTTCTTGAGATAAAAAAAGGTGCAATAAAACTAAAGGCCTAGTCCCAATTCTTATCTTCTATCTGGATTATTCATATTATAGCGAACAAAGTTTTATCCGCTTCCATTTGGTTCAGTTGAGCTTAATTGGAAACAAATAATACTGAAGCTAATTGAAGAACTCCTGTGCTTTGCTACTGTTCACTCTTGCAAGTCATGGTATTCTCTATATGGAGCAAAATTTGGATTTTGAATAAGCAGGATAGGGAAAGTCTTGATTCTTTTGAATTTAAGTGTTGTAAGATTCCTGAAAATACTGTGGACAGCCAAGAAAACAAACAAGTGGATCATCAAACTTATCAAGCCACTCGAGGCACAAATGACAGGGTCAAATAATATTACTTTAGACACATTATGCGAAAACCAAGCCCTCTATAGTGTTAACCCTTCTAAGTATTCCTGATGGAGGATCACCACTCTTTTTATTGTAAAATTACATTAAATAAAATCTTGCAAGAATGAAAGCATTTCTCCCTTCTTTTCTTTTTTAGTTTTCTAGAAAACTAGGGAAACTCCCTTATGAACTGCATTTTATACTTTTCCCTCACATGGGAACAGAGCTGCTTCTTTTAAGATCATTGACCTGATTGTGGGTCTCACTCCTATCTCGCAAGGTCAACCTATATACCATCACACTAGAGAGGGCTGTAATGCTGGAAAACAGGGAAGAAAACAGAAGAGGATGACCAGTGGCAAGTGGATGAACTCAGTCACAGTGGTGATGGATACATTGTTGGAAGATCTGAAAGATGAGGTTAGAAACATGAAGAAGATCTATTCATATGGTTGATAAGAGTCAACACTGACTTTATGACACATCATTCAACTGGTTCTTACAGGTGAGACTTTTCTCATCGCTTGTTTCTCTGTATGATTTCTCCTTTCCTTTCTCTACTTTGTTTGGTTTATTCTTTCATTATACTACATTTTGTTATGTCACAAGAAAGTTGTTTAAATTAGGCTCCTGATCCTTCCCTCATTTGACTCCCTTTACTCTTCTGGTCTAAAATATTTTGTTTTCATAGCTATTTTAAGTTATGATATGGAAAACGATATTCTTAGAAGTACTGATATGAAGAACAACCCCTTTTTAACTATAAATTATAAACAATGGGTATACTTTAATTTTATGGGACAAAACTCAATTAAATAAATTTGTGTTGGGCAGTATTACATTAAAAAAGTTGCTACAACTCTTATCTCTAAATCTACAACAAAATATTTTAAGAGACAATAATGTATACAGAATTATAAGCATTCTAGAAGCAATTTGTATACAAGTCACTATCTAATATTGAACCTAGCTTCATAAAAATTCAATTAGAAAGGCTTTTTTGAGCATAGATATTTAATGCATGATAGATTTTTTACCCACATAATCACTTTCCATTTTCATTAATAGCGAATAGTTAATCATAGAAAACATATTTCCACACTCATCATTCTAATTTGCTTTTCAGAAAATACTATTGATTTGTGACTTTACAAGTAGATGGTGTAATACATTAATTACATATGCAACATGTGAGATGTTCAAGGCAGAACATAACACAACGATTATAGTGATACCTCTGCAAGATTATTGCTTTGCAGGTTTCATTCTTCATGAAATACTGTTTTGTGCTATTAAATTACTATCAGTGCATTCAGATGAGTAAGAATACATTATTAATATTATTACTGAAACAGAGACAAGCTTAAGTAGAAAGTTGAGAAGTGTTCCCTTCTACTTTTCAATACTTTTCAATGGTCGTAAAGATAAATTAATGACAAAATGTCATTAATGATGACAATGATGACAAAATGATGACATCATATGTTAGGATGGAAGTTTTCATGATGAAATAGTCATGTATTTCATCATTTTGGAGCCAATAGAGTTTAATGTACAATCTTTTAATTGGAATATATTTTACAAATATGCAGATAAAATTTTTTATAAGTGTAATAACATTTGTTTAATGTTTAATACTGTTTCTGATTATGAGAATAAGATTTTTTCTATCAAACCATAATATATATGATTGAAAATTGACTGCAATTAATTCTATATGGGTTACAAGTGTGTTGTAAACCCAAGGACCTCTATTGTAAAGCCAAAGGTGCATAGCATAGCAAGCTATTATATTCAATATATGTGTGTGTGTAAATCCATTCCTAAAAAAATTGTGCACTGAATAAAACAAATGTTTTAAATAAAATGAACTCATAGAAAGAATTAAATCAATAGTCAGCAGAATAATTCCACTTACTCATAGCTTTGGGGCTATTTGAATAACCTTATCAAACCCTTAGAATTGCTTGCCCCTCAAGATTCTTACACCTCAGTGTTCACTGCCTTGCTCTTATGTAAAGACAAAGCTCCGTAGAGAGAGAGAGAAGAGAAAGAGAAAATTGGAAACCAGAGATGCTTGAGCAGAGTTCAAGTATTGTCTAGGACACTACGCATCCTCTTCATGATCTGTTTTCCTTGTTACCTTCTGGGAGGAGGCTTCGTGGTATCTGAAGCAGAATATCTAGATTCACTAATAGTTTTGTTCCTTATAGCATCAATCTTGTGAACTCTCAAGTTTCTTCTTTCCACTACATATTCAAAATGGATAGTGATTAATATATATATGTTTGGTGCAGGCGTATATTGATATATATATATAGCATGTGTATATGAATGTGTTTGGATAGATATACACTTTATGTATGTATTTGGGTAGATATACACTTTCTGTTAAGAGCAGGCAACCTAATTTTATTTTTACTGTGCTCACAGTAAAAAAAATGACAGTTTAAAAAAAAACTTATCTTACTAGAAGCCTGAATGCTATTCATTCAGAAGTCGGATTTGGGGGTTCTGCAAACTGCACAGAATCTTAGCTAGAGGTTCTCCCAAACCCCTCCCAAACCCCAGCAGCCCACCCCTGAATAGCACTTAGATTTATATACTGCTTTACAGTGCTTTACAGCCCTCTCTAAGCAGTGTACAGAGTCAGCATATTGCCCCCAACAATTTGGGTCCTCATTTTACCCACCTCGGAAGAATGGAAGGCTGAGTCAACTTTGAGCCTGGTGAGATTTGAACTGCCAAATTGCAGACAGCCGGCAGGCAGCAGAATAGCCTGCAGTACTGCACTCTAACACCACTGAGGCTCTAATTGTACCCAAATGCTGAAAGAGGAAGATATTGTCTATTTATTCATCTACGCTCTTATACCCCTATTGTGTGTGTAGGTATATGCAAAATAATAATAAAAAAAAAAACAGGTCAAAAATAGGAAAATCTACTTTTTTCATCAGGATATCCTCAAACCAAATACAAATGTAAACCACTTGTTTTACAGAAAGGGAGAGATCCAGCCAATATGATAGTAGAAAAAAGAAAAGCAAAATGCAGATGTGGAAAATTAATGGAGATTTAAGGAACTGAATTGAGAGGAAGAATGCTCAGGATAACAATTATGAATCATTTCTCTTTACCTTCCCTTTTTCTGCCTTTCAAGGGACACTGTTTTGGTGTTTTGAATGATGACTTCTTTGCATCTAAAAGACATTTATTATTGGAAACTACTGATCAAGGCTAATTGAAATCTAATTAGCACAGTCAGTGCCAGCTTCTATGTAAAAGAGCAGTCAGATAAGCCTTGTTGCTAGCCAACAGTCCAGATGTATGACCACATCTATTTTAGTCTTATTTCCATCGCTATGCCTAGATACTAATATACTTTTCTAAAGCTTGCTTTGAAATGTGTAAGGATGATTTGACCCTTGTTTTCTTCTTACATGTTCCAATATAGTTCTTGAAAGCTACTATATTCTGAAATGGTTTCTGCTTAGAGTTGCAGCTTTAAAAACAGCTGCATGATAGAACTTTTGTAGTTTGTATTTTAAACTATATATTTCTTACAGTCCAGAAATTTCTGTTGGTGAAATTTCATGAAGGCAGATTATTATAGAGTCATGCTGGTTTGCTTCTTTATTCAAAAATTAATTCTTTATACTACAGTAATTGATGGATGTAACCATAATGTATTTTAACTCATACAAACTGAGTAACTACAAAAACAATGTTTTGTAGTTATTCTATGTTTTGCTCATATTGCTAACATTTTGCCACAATATATCAATTTATTCTTTAGACTTGTTTTACACAAAATGTCAGATATTTAGTACAAAATGCTGCAATTAATATTCATTGTATCCCTGTTTCCTGTAATTAAATACCATGTCAAATACACTATCTTTGTGATTCTATTCAGAATTAAGTCAACCAACTGTAAATCTCTGAAAGATTAACTGTCTGGACTTCTGAGGAAGAAATGATGGACTGAAGAGGCTCCACAAAAACAGATGCCCTTTGTTACAGTTAAGAAGCAGCTGAGAAGTAGATTGGTTCCTTCTGGAGAAAGAAAGAATACGAGATTGCCCATGTTCCGTTCCATACGGTTGCTCTTCATAATTGATTGCAAGGCAGCAGTCCCCAGAGGGTGGGAGTACCTGGGGATGAGAGTTTTGAATTCTTCCTGTAACTGCAGTCAGAGCTGTCAAAGGACACTAAGTTTGTTCTTCCTTTCCTAACCACCTTTGGGATTGTGTATTGCCTACTTTAAAGAAATTAGACAATTTAAAAATGCCAAGGCTAGAAACACCAGGTGAGTGTGTTCAATTCTTAATATAAGAAAAAGAAAGTATCATTATAAACTTTAAGAATCCAAAATAGCAATACTGTTTGAACTGCCAAATTGCAGGCAGTCAGCAGAAGAAGCCTGCAGTATTGCACTCTAACCACTGTGTCACCATGTCTCATAAATAATCAGTAAAAAGCAAGACAAGGATTTGGTTATAGAAAGTTTTAAACAGATTACAAGGTAAATAATTTTGAAATATTTTATTTTGAATATTAAGATTTTGAAATTAATTTTAAAGAATAGATGAATTTTCATGAGAAAGAAAAATATTTTTAATATTGGAGACATAGCAAAATAGGCAATTTATAACGGCATTTAGACACATTGTTGAAAAATGGTAATAGAATTTTGAATCAAATCCAATTGATCACTGATCAAATCCCAAATGTCAGTTATGTTGTGTGTTTTTATGATACCCTGTTCCAAGACGATATTACACGAAAAGATGTTGTTAAAGAAAAAGAGCTCCAACATATTTGACATGATTATGGAGAACAATGTGAAGAAGAATTTATCCCTGAATTTAAAAAAATGGATGAGGCTCTATAAATTAAGAAGAAAATTAAAAGCGAATAATTGGAATAATTTCTTCCTGCTGAATTTATAAAAGAAGCTTGTTAAAGTTTTGAAGAAATTTGACACAAGGGATAATGAACATTCAGATTATAGAATAAGATTGTTTTAGGTAGAGAAGGGGAACGTTGGTCTTACCTGAACGTTCTTTTTCATCACGCTGCGGAGGAGTTCCATCCATGGGTAATAACTC
>JANHFM010005783.1:27217-37471 GCA_032468115.1 Grayia smithii | reverse complement strand
GTGAAATCCAGCAGGTTCTGACAGGTTCTGGAGAACCGGTAGCGGAAATTTTGAGCAGTTCAGAGAACTGGGAAATAGCACCTCTGGCTGGCCCCAGAGTGGGGTGGGAATGGAAATTTCCCCTGGAGGGGGTTAAGAATGAAGATTTTGTCGTATTCTTCCCCTGCCACGCCCACCAACCCATGCCTACAGAACCGGTAGTAACAAAATTTAGATTTCACCCCTGGTTTTGACACAATTTAATAAATGAAACAGGATCCAAATATACAAAATAGACAACAATGCACCAAATATTTATATAAAAGGATACACCCAGATAATATATGTTACTTCTTTTAAAATTAAAATCACAGATCATATGAAAGCAAAGACTGAATTCAACAGAATTCTTCTGAACACTGAAGCCAAATTAGATAGCTAGGAAACAGGTGTAGGATCTGGCTTTACCCCAAATGTAGAATATCTCTTATATCCCATGATATTATCCAACTTCACTTCCTAAAATTTATATATACGAATTGTGCTAATATTAATTCTCACTGAACCAAAGTACATGCGACACCATCATATTTATACTAAATTTATTAGGATATCTTCTGGATGTTTTACTCTAAATCTACTGTTTTAGTCTACTGTTCTGGGACATAATTTGCATTTAAATATAGCGAACAACAAAATGTATTTGCAAACTTTAATAGTGAATGTGAAGAAATGTCTTCTTGAACTTCATGAACACTCTAAAAAGCTTGTTACCTTAGCTTGACAAGACCATTTTTGTTTCTGTCTTTCTCTGTATTTGAATCAAGTTAGTTTTCTTCCCCAGTATACATGCTTTAGATAAGAAGTACAGTAGATGTCCCTCATATTGTTTGTACAATTGTGCAGCTTTGAGTATTTTCATGTGGGCCATAGTAGCAATGATAGAGACATTTTTTTCTGTTTTGCTTAAGATGAGCTTCACATTACTTTATTGTACTTTAACGACAAAACATTTTAATATACAATAAAATGAGTGAATCAGTTTATATTTCAGAATATTCAGAATCATTTCCATAACAAATGGAAAACAATTGGTTGTACATATTTCCATTTAAGAGCAGTCTGTATTAAAGACACAATATTTGCTTTTGCTTCAGAGGTTATTTTTCAGGAGACGTAAATCTGGCAATGTATTATATAACCATACCATACTATGCTCCTGGGAAGGTTTTTTAAAAACCTCTTGTTTAGCATTTCAAATACTGTCCTAATTTAAATTAGATTTTATTTTTTAATATGTATTTCTTCAAACTTATTTGCACTACTGCAGTCTTTGAGGTCGTGTGTTTGCTGAAGCAATAATAAACCCTGAAGGAACTTTACTCTGTTTTTTCTAGAGCACCCTCTACTTTCATTTTCTTTTTGGTCCATTTCAGCTAGCTGGGAACATTTTTTTAAAGTAATCAATCAGGGGAAAAAAATCATATACAAATAAATAAATGAAAGCTATGCACTAGTGACTGGCCAAACAATAAACATATCAACCCATTTTGACTGAAACTACATGGGAATAATCAGTCAGCACTTAGTAGAACGATTAAGAGTATGAGAGTAAAGACTGAGTCTGAAACTTTTCTGGAAAAGCACCATACTATTTATGATCTTGATTCATCATAATGAAATGCTATAAATAGCCTTTTTCCCATGTAGGAAAAGTACATATTTGTGAGCTATTTGTAATTCAGACGTGGGAAAAATGTGGACATTTCACACTCTTCTTCATAAGATTACATCAAATCTTAGGGAAATTAGTCTGGCATGTGATGTTTTTCTAGCTTAGAGTGTCTGTTTTGATATGTATATGTAAATGTAAAATAAAACTCATCTTATGAAGGCTGAAGGCATCTGCAGGTGTAGTCTGGTGTGTGTTCTATTAAAATTCTTGGAAAAGTTCAGACATTCATTAATCAGTGTTTTTGTTTTAATGGACATGTTCCAAGGAGTTTTCTTTTAAATGTTTATATCTTACATGCTTAACCCAAGGCACATGAGCCTAGCTTAGTATGGGATATCTGTATCCCAAAACACACTATGAAATAAATATAATTTTTATAATAATTCAAACATCACCTAATAAAGCATATACAATTTTCTTCTATCCATGAAATCCATGAAATTGGATTTAATAGTAGGGGTGCTACATTTGACAATTATGTTGTAACACCTATGTCTAGCAAGACACACGTCTAGAGATCCCCATTAGACCAAAATGCACACATATTTGACCTGCAACCTAATTCTTTCTACCTGTAGTGAAAAAAAGCAGAAAACCCAGGACACCTAAGCAAACGCAAATCCCTTCCTGTGAAGTTGAACAGCAAGAAATGAGGTTGCTAGAGGCTTTTTTTCTTTGAATCTTTCTGAGAACTATGATTGGTAGCTATAGGGAAGTAAAGATATTTTCATTCTGGGTTGTGGGATAAAATCTAGGATTCAGGAAGGAATCTAACAAACTTTAATTTCTAAAGGCCAAATGCAGTGAGTAACCAGAAATAGTGAGTTAGAGTTTGTATTTTATATTTTATATTGATGTGCTCAAGGCTTTCCTGATTGCTTTCAAAGTTATTGCTTTTTGAAGTTAATCTACATTTTATATGAGCCTGCTCATTTTGTGTGTGTGTGTGTGCGTGTGTGTGTGTGTGTGTTTGTCTCTCTCTGTGTGTGTATCTGTTGTGTATCCCTTTTCTTTGAATCATTTCCTATAAATACAACTTATGTGTAATTTTTACAAAATAAGTACTATTTTCAGCAGAATTTTTGTAACATGCAGTCTGACTACCAAAGAATGGCAAAATTAGGAAAAGATGGAATCGTTTAAATATTTTTTTTATTTATTCAATTTCTATAGCTATTCACCTCAAACATGTGAGAGGCAAACTAATATAAAATTAAATACAAACACATACATGTACATGTACACACATACCCATGAAACCATAAATATCAATATAACTAAGAGATGTGGTCATTAACACACTCAGGGTCTCAGGCCAAAGTACACAATCAGGACCTCAAGGCCTTACAAAGGGTTAGGGGTTCAACAGGGTCAGGGACATCCTAATCTCTAGAGGAAGAATGTTTTTCTAGTCCCAACCATCCTTGACAGATGGGACTTGGAACATGCCCAACCTTCCATATTGAATTGCTGACAGATACTACATTCATGTGTTCCAAAACTTTTTTGTAATTAAATCTACTAGTCATATCCAATTTTTTTCTGTCTGTCTATCATAGGACATGTCAAGTTTAATGAGAAAGTTTTGTTCATAACCACTTCGGGGTTAAGTATGGCAGGATATAAACAGAGATAGTGTAAAACAACTTATTCCAACTACTGTCCATAGCCCAGGCTATATCACAGTCCAAATTCAATTATAGCATCCACTGTGGTGTTGAAAGGAATCCTGAAGTTCAGTTTGTCAGTTGTGTATTGATTTATTCACATACTAAAACATATAATGACCAAATTAGCTGCTTTGGTTAGATGTGTATTTGGTCTAGCTTTGCGTAAGGGCTTTCGAGTATGCAAAATGCAGATAGGTAACCAAACAAGCAAAGTACTCAAGATAAAATGGTACAGCCTAAGAACCAAATCACTGAATGTGAAATCCAACAGCCTAGTTTCAGTTTTAATACATGTGTCTTATATTTTTTTCTTGACAAGTCCACATGTTTCTCTCAGTACGTGTTACTCATTTAGTAATCATCAGTTTCTAATTTCTTCTGAATGGATTCACAATTCCCACCTACAATAGGTGACACTTAAGTTGCTTCTTTTTGCAAGTTAGCAAGAAGAACATGGGTGTAAATGTAACAGTTAATATTCCCACTGCAGAAAATATTATGTAAAGATCAGAATAAATTTTAATAAGCTCCAACTTAGAATAAAAACATCCTTCAAGTATATCATCAGAGTAATGTAGAATGCATAATATTGTAACATAAACTAAAATTATGTATATATAAAAGTAGTTCAAATAATAATAAAACACATAAAATGCTTGGGATGTCCAAGCTTGGCAATCATCCATGCAAATTGTTTCTTTTTTAGTAAACAACCATACTGGCTGATGGTAGAGAATGTTCAGGAATTTTCTTCTGAAGATCTGACACCTATAAGATTCTTCAGAACCATGACTGGGCAGGAATGATGACCTTGTGAGTTATCTTTAGGCAGCTTCCGCATTTATTCACATCAAATGAATGATGAGATCTCAGAACAGACTATACACTTCTCAAAAGAATGCTGAAGGATGACCTTCATCATTATTCAATTTTGAGAGGCAGATGGCTGATGAAAAACAATCATTTATGATGATAAATAGAGTAGATTTATCCTTGGGGATTCAAGGGGGTGAGGGAAAATACTTGAAAATTTCTCTTTTCATTTCACATGTTCAGATTTATCCCTGAGGAACAGTGACTTCCTCTAATTCAACAGCTTTTAGGCAGAGCCAACACTTCGAACTATTCTAGATCAAAATAAAGTTCATTTATTTGTTCATTCAATTTTGAAGCCATTTCAGAAACTGAAATGTGGTGACCAGCATAAGACAACAGGTTCAATATGGCTTTCCACAAACACATAAAACAGGATTGTTTTATTGGGAATCACGTTCTATGTAAGGTGATATAAATAGTTAAAGATAGATGATGTCATTGATTCATTTGATGATAGTTGTGGGGTTTTTTTTGGAGGAGGGTAAGAAGCTAAATTGATTTTCTTCAGGTTTTTTAAAACAATTTTTGGCTATTTTTAAAATAATTTCTGTTTTAAATTATATGTGAATGTTGGTGAAAATGACAATAAGCATTTTATTTATATTGTTATAAGGTGTAGCTGTGGTTAAAGAGTAGAATAAATCCTACAACATTAGTTTTGCCATTTAAAATTCCTTCATAAAACATTTGTGAAATATAGCATGTATCACTCTACAACATTCTATAATACTGAAATCACATGAATATTTTAGGTACTATTCTGTGACCGTTTTTGTTATTATTATTGTTTTTCTTAGAAAAAATTCATTTTTGTAAATAATTGGAAGGACATAAGAGTATCATAAAAATAGCTTTAAAATATTCTTCTAGACTTTATTGGCTTTAAACTGAGAAAACAGGGTCATTTATTTGTTTGGTATTATTTAATCAAGCTATAATAAAGTCATAACTGTGGCCTCCCCTCCCCCACCAATGTCTTTCATGCTCATAATAATTCAAACTGCCCAAGGGCAGCAACACTATTTGGTATCTGAAGTAGGAAATCCCAAAAACACTGTCTAGCTTTAAAAAATAGATCAAGAATAAATTAAATAACAAGATACTATAGGTTGCCATCTAACTCCATACTTGCAACTACTGATATACCTCTTATTCATTAGTCAGAAAGCATACGTGATACCATTTGAGAATACTGAACCTCAGAATTTAAGTTTAGAATAGGAATAAACCTTCCAGTAATTTTGGATTTCAACTTTCATCAGTTCCAATCAGTGTGGCCAAGAATTAAGGATTATCATCAATCTGACTGTGCTATTAAAATGTAAACCAGGAGCCAGCCACAGCAAAGCAGAAAGTGCATCCTGTGTTCTTGAGGCCTATCATTATGTTGATGTGATTCTATCACATAAAAATAAGGGAAGGAGTATAAAGTTTTTTGGGGGGAGGGAGGAAGGGATACACAAGGGATACTTTCAAGTCTGAGAAAAGGAACAAAGAGGGTGATAAACATAATTCTCAAGCTTGAAACGTTGATCAGATTTAAATGTTGAACTTGTTGGCCCTCAAGGTTTATTTCTAGACAGTAAATCCCTGCATCAATTATGATAGATAACAAAGAAATAAACGGCAGTTAGAAATGTTTTACCAAGGTTTCTTGTATGTAATTGGAAATAACGTAAAAGTCAAGAAAAGTTTACAATTGTGATACACTTCACAGCACAGTGCCAATTTATATTACGTAGTTATCACTAACATAAAGAGATGACTTTCCTTAAGAATGCAGATTCTAAAACAGATTTTCAGTGAAATCAATTTCTTCTTTTACCTCTGCCTCAGAAAGTTGCTCTCCTAGGATTATTTCAAAGTACAAATATATCAAAATTCCAATTGCTTTTCATTACTAATTTTTTTCTTAAGTTCTTGTGCAGTTATTTTTAAATTACAGTTTCTAAGGTGAAATCATTCTATCTGTTCACACACATACACAGAGAAACACACGCACACACACACACACACAGAGAGAAAACTAAAGTTCTTTTTTTCAATATAATGGAAAAAGATTCAAAATAAAGTTCTGAATTGTTGGTGTAAATTAAGATTGTTGAAATCTGTATAAAATATTTTACACGTTCTGATACATTTAGGATCAATATCACATTCTTGTTGGCATTCTTATTTAGAAATGATTCTATGCAGAATCTTGGCTTGCTCCCAGATGTTAAGGAGAGAAAAAGCATAAATGAATGTTCTTGGATTGAGGACATCATAGTAGCTTAATAAAAAAAAGATATACCGTAAATTCCGGCGTATAAGACGATTTTTTAACCCATTAAAATCTTCAGATAAGTGGGGGGTCGTCTTATACGCCAGGTACTGACCTTGCAAGATGCATGGCTGGCAAACTCTTTATTTTAACTGGAAAAGTTGGGGGTCATTTTATATGCCCAGTCGTTTTATATGCCGGAATATACGGTACATATTTTTGAAATGATACACATTCTATGAACTGGAAAATGATGAATAAGGCAACCTCTGTTTGAATGAGACAATGCAAGTGCAAACATGATCTACTGAAGGACAAGAAAGCAATTAACAATGAAATTCACTGATGCAAACCAGAAATGGTTTTAGAGATTAAATTATTTCAGAAAAAGTATCTGCCTTTTATCACAGTGGTTGCAGCTGAAAAATCTGAAAAACCCAACTAAGTGCATTATGAAAAAGAAACATTTTATTTAAAGGACCTTGAGTTATAATAGTCTGCAAACAGTATGATGTGGTATAGGGGTATAGTTTCTTTTCATTCTTTCCATTTACTGTACATATTCCAGATTTATTCTAGAGTATGGGTGTCAAACTCAATTGCATCATGCAACATCATGTGACATATCGTGAGATTTTTTGCCTTTGTAGACTTGGGTGGGCATGGCCTGCGCATGACACATCTGGCCCGCGGGCTGCCAGTTTGAGACTCCTGGTCTAGAGAAACTCCAAAACGTGAAAATGGATTTTGGGAGCCTGCAAGAACCTGCAGGAATACATTCATTTTACTGTTTTGTACATGTCCAGTGCTTTATGTTAGAAAATGCACCACTGCAGTAGAAATGTTTCATACTTGGAGGCATAATTATACAAATACATTTGAGTAATTAGAACTGTGCTGCAGAAACAAACAAACAAAGTTATGATCTGCAAGCACCCAAAATAAACACCACATCTGTACAGCATAAGCCCAAAGAGATACTACGTTATACATAGAGGGAAAACCTCTATAAATCTGACAATAATACATAGCCTGCTGATTCTATCTTACCGTCTTTCCCATATGAACAACATTTTGCCTCTGGAATATTTGCCTCTAGAACATTTCTCTTCAATAGCGATGAAGATAATGCCTAGTTGTAGGCTGTGTATTTATGTGATTTGAATTTAATTTTACTACTGTTAATAGCAATAAAAAATCCATCAATTGAGCTTCAATAGACATAAATTATAAAAAAAAGCAGAAGAGAGGAATATGGTGCAGGAGACAATTAGTCCAATTACTGATATACAGCTGGTCCTTTGGTTATAACAGCAATTGGGATTAGGATTGCCATTGCTAGGTGAAGCAGTTGTAAAGTGCAACTTCACATGACCGCATCACTTAGCAATGACAGTCCCGGCAGTGAGTGTTGTAACCGCAAGGAACACAAGGTGCCATGGGGATGTATGAATGGCAGGGGATGGTCCTGGAAGGCCCAGTACAGTGAGTTATGGAAGGGTGGGGATAGGGGTGGATTGTGGCACTGTGCAAGTATAGGGAGGTCAGGGAATCTATGTTGCAGTACTGTGAGAATTCAGGGAAGTTAGGAATAAGATGGTTCAGCCTCAGGCAAGCATAAGTAACTGAGGGAAATGGATGATGTGGTGCTGTGTGAGTTCAGGGAGATGAGGGGGTCTTACCAGAATGGCTTACAAAGTTACATGCTGGTTCTTCCACTGACTTTGTTTGAGGGAAATTGGCAGAGAAAGGCACAAATGGTAATCATGTGATTTCAGGAGTGGTGCAAGAGTCAAAACTTTGAGGACCAATTATAACTACCATTTATTTGTTCAGTGTCATTGTGACTTTGAATGAGTGTTCAAAGTGAGGGCTATCTGCCATAGAAGAAGATTGAATTACTGGAACTGGAGTAAAGTCATAAAGATGAAAATTACAAAAAGAGAGGGTGTTAGAAAAATAGTTTTAAATCTTATTGTAAAACATTGTTTCTGTTTGATTTAGAGGACAGGCTCTACTGCAGAGAACCACAGTAGGGTCTCTTAAATGAGGGTTAATGGAAGGGGGCAAAATTTTTTATTAATATAATTGAAAGAGCAGAATTGGCAAATGAGATCACTATCAATGTGTTAGTAAGTAACAAATTAGACTGGAAATGGAAATAGGTTGAAATATGCAGATCAGAAATAATGAATTAATTACTGATTTTCCAATAGTTGTAGATATTATAAGAGAAGAGCTGCATTGTAGGAGAAAGTTGCAAGCTATTGCTGCCTGCCAAGAGGACTCCCTCTTGTCTCTGGGGTCTGGTTGAAAGAGGTGACTGCTGAGGAAAGCTGAACTCCTTCCGAGAATGCAGAAATGGAATTCAAATCCTGAAAACTTGAGCTCTGTTCCTACAACCCACCAGAGAAATTCCCTTTGTGGACAAAGAGAAGCCAAACTTCTACCCTAGATGTGTATATTACAACCTCCTTAAAGTTTTTGTTCACAATTAATACTGCTTTAAAGGCATTCAAGTGAGATGAAGAGTGGGGACTCACTCTCGTTTGTTAAAGGCCTGGGTGAAGAGCCTGGTCTTCACAGATCTTCTAATGAGCAACAGAATGAGGACCATCTGAATGGTAGGGAGAGCTTCATTCCAGAGGGTAGATACTATTACTATTTGAAGGGAAACTTCAAATAAGGGCCCTGACAGGATTGAATCAGCTGGGTAGTTCTTATGGAAGACAGGTGGTCTCTCAAGAAACCAGGCCCTATGCCATGTAAATAATGAAAAGTCTCAACTAGCTAAAAAGAAAATGTCCCAAATGGCATATGACACATTCAAAAAGATGTTTTAAATACAAATCAATCAAATTCCCAATCTGGGAATTTGGCTAAAAGCGTATCTCTTTTTCATGTGTAAATATGTAAATGTTCAGTGGGAATAAGAGAAAAAGTGTTAAGCTACTCTGAAGACAAGTTCATAATCTTTCGTCCATATTTAGCCTACCATTTTAAACTCAGGCCAAAAGAGAAGTGGCATGAGCTCAGAATTATTTTGCAGTTTCCCTGGAGAAATTTACATAATGGTTGAAGTTGAAAATTAAAAAACAAAAAGTAAAAAAACCCTATTTCCTTAATTCATTGCCTTGCCATTTCAGAATTGCTTATTCCAGTATATTCCCTTGGGCTTACTATGGCTTACTAAAGGCATTTAGTAATATGCACTGCTTTAATTTAATTGGTTGAAGTATAATTATATAGGTTAAACTATTTTGCTTTTTATGATAAAAGGTCCTTTGGACAGAAAAACAGAAATTAAATGGAATTATTTTAAAAATCACTAATTGCATATTAGACAATTAAAATTATAAATTCTTTGATGAAATAATTGTTTTAATTATGTAACCCAGTTAGGCTTACAGTAATCAGTGTTCAACATTTTCATTAAAGCTGATTTTCATATACACACGTTCTGCTGTTCTTATTTAGGAAAAATAAACAAACTAGAATATCCACAAGAAAAGCAGCAAACTGTGCTTTCAATATAAGTTGATTCAAACTAAATTCAATAGAAAAAAATAGCAATAAATATTGGGGAAATTAATTATTTACTTAATAAATCCTGTTAATAAAATGTTTTTTTCTAATTATCTTGTATATATATACGTTTTATTAAAGTATATAAAACATTTACAAACATTAAAACATGTAAAATAGAACAACTATATTCTTATTATTGAATC
>JANHFM010005782.1:74340-86003 GCA_032468115.1 Grayia smithii | reverse complement strand
GGAGTTGAAGTCCACAAGTCATAAAGTTGCCAAGGTTGGAGACCCCTGCTCTAAAGCACCCAGAGACTGAATTACAAAACCAGAAGCTACATTTGAGGGAGAAGAAAATTTGAGGGCCATTGAAAAAGAGTGTTTGGCACAGGAAAAAAAGAACTGCTTAAGGAATGCTTTTTTCAACTTTTATTTTGGAGAAGTATCAGAGTGAGATTCTTTTGGAAAAAGCTGACTTGGTTCTCTTGTTGTCCCAGCATTCACCACTCACTGTGCTCGGTTAAAGACATGCAGACAGAAAGAAAGAAAGACTTAATTGGAAGCATGCCAAAGTAGCATCACATATAGGACAAGGATGGGATGGGGTGGAAAGAGAATGGCCAAGACTAGGAGTGTTGCTTTCAGTATTCTGGTCCATTAACATTGTGATTCTTTCTTCATTGAGAGCTGGGGTGCTGAGGTCATTATTTGGCTCCTTTTCATAGTGTTAAATCAAAATCATTAAGCTCAACTAATTTGCAACAGCAATTTGAAATCAAGACTGCTCGGCTGCTTGAGAAACCTTTTGGAAATGCCAGCTCCATCAGACATTAAGAAGCAGGTTCTTGGCTGACAGCCACAAAGTGAACCCAAGAAGAGCAGAATTTGGGATGTGTCATCATTTGATACTCGTCAGCATATTGCTCCTGTCTTGGAACAGTTCAGGAGAGCTGCTCAGCAACCCCCTTATTAAAATCAGAAAAGATTGTCTTTTTCTCTGTAAAGTAAAGCTTCCACTGTGCCAAGAAAAATAAATGATTAATTTTAACTTTCCTTTTAAGAACACCCTAGAGTTAAATTAGTTATGATCAGAGTGAGGCGCAAAGGAACTTTTGAAATTCTGCATCAAATTCATGGGTGCAGAAATTGGTAGAGAAATTTCTTGAGTGAAGAAAAAATTCTTCAACAACTTTTTAAAGGGAAGGATTCTCCTTCCCCCCCAGCAAAACCTGTGGCTGGGGAGTGGGGTTTTCCAGGGGTGGGCTTTTAGCAAGGGATTCTCTGCCCAGTTGCTGTGTGGGTGTGGCCATGGTCGGTGTGGCCTAGTCAGCCTCCTGCAGTGGTGTGTTGCCCCCGGTTTGGTCCGGTTCGCGTGAGTAGGTAGCGGTGACGCTGTGACGTCACCAAACCGGTTCGCAGCGTCCCGGACCCGGGCCCACCCGCGTGGCCGAACTCACCTTTTTTTCAAAAAATCGCCGAAATTAGCTCTCTGCGCATGCGCAGAGCACTTTTTCGGTGATTTTTTTGGAAATTAAAGTTTCTGCGCATGCGCGATAGTGCAGTTTACGCACGTGTACGAGCAAAACAAGCACGTGCGCATAAATTTTGTGCACGCGCATGCACGCGCGTGCACGAAGAGAACCGGTAGCGAAGGTGGGTAGAACCCACCCCTGCTTCCAAGGTGGGTAAAATGAGGACCCAGATTGTTGGGGGCAATATGCTAATTCTGTAAACCGCTTAGAGAGGGCTGTAAAAGCACTATGAAGCGGTATATGAGTCTAAGTGCTATTGCAATTGCTATTTCATATTCTTGATTCTGAAATATATTGAAATAGAGACGATTTTTTAAAAAATAAAATTTGCTTTTGATGTAACATTACATTTATTTACTGCAAAGCATAAAAAACCTATGTTTTAGGTGGCGATGAAGGGCAAAAAGTCAGGAAGAACAGGCAAGAGGCATTTCCAACTTTAGAGACTGTATTTACAAAACTTCAGCAGCTCTCATACTTTGATCAGCATCAAGTGACAAGTCAGGTACTTCTAAGCTGCCATTGATGACAGAAATTGCATTGAAGTTAGAACGTAATATAATATACATGCAGTATAAAATGGAAGTTGTGGAGTGGAAAAAAGTTCATCACAGGGAAAGAACTGCCAGATGAGTACAACAGGGCTAAATTAATGAAAACAAATTTGTGGGTGTGTTTCTGGGTATACAAAAAGGATTGGCCTATGAGAAGATGCTGGAAAGTGGATTTTAGTTGAGTGGGTGATAAAACCAAGAAAACATTTTAGACTAACCTACTAAATTTATTAACTTTTGAATCACATTTAATTGTTAGTTCATCTAGAAAAAGGGTGTCAATTCAAGGCCTACGGGCCAGATATGGCCTGTGGTGTGGTTAGACCTGGAAACAGTGAAGGACCAGCCTGTAGTGCCTCTGCCAGCAAAAATGGAGCACCGTTTTCACTGACAGAGCGCTCAGGCCACCACAGGTACCCCGACACGAGTGATGTCAAACTGGCCATGCCCACCCTGACCATGCTCACCCTGCCCCCTGAGGTCAAACACAACCCTGATGTGGCCCTGAATGAAATCGAGTTTGACACCCCTGATCTAGAATTCTTTAAATGGAGTATACCCTATGCCATTTTAGACCACAGCTGCTAGGAACAATGAGTCTTGATTCATACTACAGACATCACTAGAAAATTAGCCCTAGCCTGCTTTTTTGGTGAATAGCTGGAGGTGGTTGCTTTGATGCCAAACACAAAAGAAAAGAGAAACAGCAGCATTGCAAGCTTATTCCTGTAATACTTTAATTGTATTTCAGCAGTAAAATAGAGTGTAAATCAGACATTCTCACCACACTAAATCATTATGGTGATTTGTTAAAAGAGTTTAAAATTGTTATAGGGCTGAGGTAGGAAGAATGTCAGTGCTGGTACATTTTTTGTCTTTTTGGACAAAAGATGTAAAGTGGAATTTTGTACTGACTGCAAAACTTAACTTGAGGAAAGTATGGCAGGTTGGGGGAAGAAACTGCTTAAATTTGGAGGATGTCATTGTTAATCTTGGTGTGAGTTAACATTCATGCTTTCCACTAAATACCATAAGAAAAGCACAGAGTAATTATGCAGGGATATTATAAAATTACAAAATTACAAAGAATGTCTCCAATTAGAATGAGGGTTAACTTTAACTTTAAAACCTGCTTTTTAATAAAGTTATTAATTATTATTGTTTTGGGTAGATAGAATTAGGTAACATTTGTACTTACATTCCTACTTACAGCAGGAATAAATTTGACCCAAATAGGTGAAGAAAAAGTAGACTCCTATTTTTTGGATTTGGAAGTAAACTCATGAATCAATGGCAAATTCTTTCTATATTATGTTATGCAAAATGTATCCATTAAATCATCAGGAGGTTAGCTTTATTTGAAAATTTAATGTAATAATAATGTGATCTGTTGCAAGAAATCTGTTTAATTTCAGAGACTTGATTAGAATTATTTTGTTGCTTTGGAAATAACAATGTTATTTCTTAGAGTAAAATTATTTTATGCTCATCATTTAGATGAGTTTTCTAAATATAACAACTGATTCTCACCTACTGCAAGCATATTGATTTAGAGATAAACTTTAAAATCTAACAGTTTGCTTAGATCTATCATATACTGCAATGGATCTCTCTCTCTCTCTCTCTCTCTTTCTCTCTCTCTCTCTCTCTCTCATCTCTCATCTATCTATCTATCTCTCATCTATCTATCTATCTATCTATCTATCTATCTATCTATCTATCTATCTATCTATCATCTATCTATCATTTAGATTGATTTCTATCACACAACACCAGGCAGTGTTGAAAATATATATTAAAATCTCCTGCCTACTATAACATAGAATAACATTCCGATCTCCCAGTCTCATTAAAATACAGTATATTAAAAAACAAATAGCAGCTGAATGACCATTAATTTTTGAAACTTGCTTTCATGCCTTTATAAATTACAGCACCATGAGGGCCAAGCATCTTCCTGGGAGGAAAGTATACCAACATTTTGGGGCTACTACGAGAAGGCCTAACTTTTGGTCTCATAATACGTTTTCAAGCAATGTAACCATAATAAAATGACCTCAAGACACTGAATATATGAATAACTGAACTTGCCAAATGATATCTCTTTCAAAGAAGCAGAATGTTCACAAATACAATATATATATATTTTTTAATGCATACATGTATGATTTTGAGTCATTCTTGGTGACATTCTAGAGAAGGACCTGCAGTTTTGTGTTAAATTTATATTTTACCAACAAAGAAATAAAGTGAGAAGGCTCCTAGATTGGGACTGAAAGGCGAAAGCAGAAGCAGTATGCTCCGTCCCATAGTTGGGTAGACCAGGTTGCTCTGAAAGACCGGTCTCACCAGAAAAAAACACTTGACCTGCAGTTTTCTTTGCAACAATTTTCAGAACTGGTTTGCCAATGCCTCCTTCCTAGAGCAAAGAAAGAGTGACTGGCCCTAGGTCATTCAGCTTGTTTTCTAGCAGAACTAGAATGTATAGTGCTCCGGGCTTTTTTAGCCCGGTGCTTTTTAGATGGAAGTATACATTTCTATTCCCCCTAAAATAATTCTGGGAAAACAATTGAAATGTCCACCAGTTTCATATCTGCTCCAAAGAAGATAGTTTATTGTCTCATCTGGTATTATCTGGAAGTCATTTCATCAATAAACAGAAGCCATGAAAATATACGCTCTAGAAATAAGTTCTTTTTAATGCATCCAGCATCCACCTTTTTCCAGAGCTTCAAAGCATCAACTCATTCATGAAGCCTAATTTTCAGATACAGACTCTTTATAGAGATTCAGTTTCACCTTGGCCTACAATTTGAAGGTATATAACCTTATACCTCCATCCCACCCCTTACAGTTATGTGTGTGTATGCTTGCTAATTCTTTGCTGTACTGGTTCCCATAATGCTTCACTTTGCTAATGGGTCTGTTTGTTTTTAAACAGATCTCCAACAATGTTCTGGAGCAGATTACTAGTTTTGCATCAGGAACATCATACCATCTTCCACTAGCTCATCACATAGAATTTATCTTTGATCTAATGGAACCTGCTTTAAATATTAATGGACTTATTGACTTTGCTGTTCAGGTACCTGAAATGAAATTTATATATACATATTTATTTAAAGTATTTTATTCCAAGACCTTTTAAGAAAACTACAAAATATTTAAAACAATACTTTCAATAATTGGACAGAGACTTGCTAAGTTCCCCTCATCCCATTTTATTAATATGGTAGTCTCTTTCTCTCTCTCTCTTTGTCCTGCTGTGCTCCTACCCAGTTTTTAAAGGAATACATGCAAAATGTTTCACGATCCATAGAATGTTCACTTCCCAATCAGCAGAATTTTATTCTGCATGGACCACATTAGGATCTTGTAAAATAATTAGATATTACAAGATAGAAGAAAAGAATTTATACCAAATTTAGCTGATCAGCTTCAGACACTACAGCAATGGGCACCTGTGTCCACGGGGAGAGAGTGGGATCCAAAAAGGCAAGATAATAATTGCAGCAGCACGATTAAAGTCCTTCCACTTTGCATGTTCATGTGACATCAACCACATACAAATGTAGTGGGCTTTTTTTTTGCCTCTTCCTGTGAATGCCAGTGATATTGTGATAGTGACTTTAGCAATAAATTTGCAAATACCAGTGTGCATGCATTGCAATGGCATGATAGTTTATTTCCATTCTCAGCTAAAATAAGTCAAAGTTTCTAGTACCTTTGTGAAGTGAAGGTACTTCACAAGAAGTGAAAATGGCTTTCACTCTTGAAGCCAGGAAACTACATAGCGTTTAGAGTAATAATTACAATACTACGCTCTATCCAACTCCAGCAATACAGTTTTTCGTGCTAAGAAATATCTAAATCTAGAATTTGTTTCTGAGAGTTGAAGTATTTTAATTTGACTTCACATATATATACTTTAATGATTGGAACATTGTTTTTGAAAGAGAACAAATAGAAGTTTGTTCCAGATATAGAATTTTGAGAGAAAAGTCAAAGACTTCTCAGATGAGGGAAGATCCTTGTGAATTATTGACTTGCCTGAGGTTATTTATATTTCTGCCCAAAATCTATTACATTTTTAATGCATCTCTTTGAACAAAAAGGGATTGCCACACTGTAAGAGGATTTATATATCACAGGAAACCAGAATTAAGGCCTTCTGAGCAATGAGTATCAGTATAGGAGTGTCAGGTCAGTGTGATGATGTTTTCTCACTCCCAAGTTTAAATGGGAACTTCTATACAATACTATAGATCCATAAAAATCCATGTTATATGAACGGCTTCACCTGTGGTTTCTTGAACATGTTATTTAGATCCATAATTCTTTTTTTTGTTCTTGGTTGAGGTAATATTCTAAATAAACTGTGGATACAACTATATGTAAAAGAAGGCCAGGACTTCTTTTACTTCATTTTTTTTATTTACTTCATTTACTTCTTCTTTTACTTCATTACATATATGTGATCAAATTGGTGTGCACTAGGTACCTTTTGATTAGGATTTGATTAGGAAGCCAGCTTTTTCGATATGTGAAACCACTCTATATCTACTTCAATAGTTCAGCAATGACAAACAACTACAATGCAATTCTGTGGCATTTAGATTTAGAGAGGAATCCTAAAGCGATATTTAACCTTTTATTTTAGCTGCTGAATGAGCTGAGTGTGGTGGAAGCTGAACTACTACTGAAGTCATCCAGCCTGGCAGGAAATTACACAACTGGACTGTGTGTTTGCATTGTAGCTGTGCTGAGGCATTATCATGCTTGCCTCATTTTGAATCCAGATCAAACTGCTCAGGTTTTTGAAGGGTTTGTAGTAGCAATGTTTTTCAAACACTACTTAGTTTTCTAATGTTAGTATGTTCAGTTTGTGATTAGGATGCAGTATTATTAGAGAGTTCAATGAGAAATTTAACACCTACATGTAATCAGACAGGCAGAAACTTAATAAAATTAGAAATGCAAATACTCATTATTTTCCCAATCTAAGATTTTAAAATGCCTGAAATAGCCTTATCTCTCAGCTAATGACTTATTCCAAAATAGGCAGTGATCCAAGAAGGAAGATCTGAATTAATAGATACATTTACAATGTGTTGGACAGGATACATTTCCACTTATATGAATTCTTGGTTTTATATATTTGAATTCTTTTTTGTGATTCTATAAATGTTATTTTTATTACTTTATTAGTCTTAAAAATAATATATATATCTATATATAGATATATAGATATAGATATATAGATATAGATATATAGATATCCTTTTTATAACCAGATTAGTGTTAACTAAATTGATTGAAGAGACCGTGTATTTTGTGAGTTGATTGACTTACGTATCAGTTGATTAACTTGCATATTATGGCTTAGAGAGTATCAAAATATTTGTAGTATAGACAGATCCATAACATAACTAGGGTGGGTATACAGAACCTTGTTTTAGACTCAGGTTGTATTTTTAGAGTTGAGTTCCAGCAAGCCAAGATAAATCTAATGTTGAATTAAATAATAATTATTAAGTAATTATATACACTTAATTTCATTACTTCCCGTGCACTTGATTATTTTCCCTATCATCACAGTTACAGTTATAATTTGCTGGCAGCCTTTGAAAAGGTACAGAAGAGGGTCATACATAGCTCCAGGCACATAAATTGCAAATTCTTAATCTGGTTTGTACACAACTGTATTTTTAGAATTAAATATAAATATTATTTCTTGTTTTGGAAATTCAGAGTAGGTTTTAAGACCATATTCAATCCTATAGTTTTAAATCATGTGAAAGGACAGTACTGTGACTGACTTCTAATTTTTAATAATGAATTTATCTTTCTATAGATTATGTGGTGTGGTTAAACACATAGTCAATCCATCAGAATGCTCTTCCCCTGAAAGGTGTATTTTAGCCTACCTGTATGATCTCTATGGGTCCTGTAGCCATCTTAGAAGCAAATTTGGAGATCTTTTCAGGTTAGTAGTAACAACTTTTACTTTGATTTACATTTCAATTAATCTTCATGCAACAATCCTTCACCAGTCTGATATCTTTCAAATGAACTGGATTTATAGCTCCCAGAATTGGAGCTATATTAATTAGGGATTAAGAAAATTAATCCCAATACATCTGAATATTATGAAATATAAAAAAGATCATTTAGATGCTGTTTTTCAAAGTATAAAAAAGATCATGTACGTGCTTTCATTTTGACTTATATAGGCACTTCCACACAAAATATTTTATATGTTTTCAGTGACAATTTCCCATTGCTGACATTTTTATATAATTTACCCAGTCTTTGCTAACACATTTTTATATGTATTTTCCTAATGCCCATATTTTGTATGCACATAATGTCAGGGTTCCAAGTAACATTCCCAATGAAGTTACCTATTTTAATATTTGTTCTTACAAATAAATTCTAAGGTAGGACAGAAACATTTCTGTCTGGCATTTGATATATCTATTCTGGTTTTGCTATGGATATTTTTATTCGATCCTTATTTATCAATTGACCTTATAGTTAGAAGAAGGCAGTAAATGATTTTTTTAAAACAAATGGTTAGAAAGAGATAGAATTTGGAAATTTTCTGTTTAATATTTCAGACATATTTTCTTGGACTTGAAAGTTTCCCCAAAAAGTTTTCTTTGGATTTCTTAGGATTTCAGTGCTAGAGATTTCCAGGCAAATTTCTCATTATGAATTATGAATTGTGAAACTTGTATATAACTTGGAGAAGATAGTATAAGACATGCACATTATTAAAGAAAAGGATTGCATAATACAATAATTGATTTCAGTTAATATATTATTTCAACCTTTTTTTGTTTTCTAATAGATTCACAAATAGGACCAGTTTTGCTGAGGTGTTTGTCCTAACTAAATACATAACTAAATGTACAGCAATTCTAATATTAATATGTAGCCATCTCACATAAAATAATTCACTTCTGAAAAAGGGAATATGAAATAAGAAATTGCTTCTTGAGGTTTTGGCTTTGTGTCTGTTGACCACAACAGAGCAAGTCAATCTTACTTTTTAAAAATGGCTAAAGTCACCTCAACCTTACTGACTTCAATTTACATAGTTTTATTTCCATTAACTGACAGCTTAATTATGAAAAGTCTGGTTATTCTCCTCCAAAGAATAATTACATGTGAAAGTACTATTTTAAATCCCCCCTAACAATATTTCAATGTATTGGAAGTGAACAGGTATATTGCTTTTGCTGTTTAATTCAGATTAGGATTATCTGGATCATACAGATCCAATAAGATTATGATATACGGCTCTAAGTAAACATTTTACATTTTTTAAAATGTAGAATACGATGATCTAATAAAAAAAAATTCAAGTGAAGTTCTTACCTCTGTTTTTCTTGAAGCATACGTTTTTTATACAATCCAGAAGTTAAAATGCTGTGACTTCCTATGTATCTTTTCTTTTATGAGAGCATATGCAAATTCCTTGGCCAATAAAATTCTATTCTGTTTTATTCATTTTGATCAAAGTTCCTTTAAAAAAAAAAGGCTCATTTTGGAAATAAGTTACATTATCTACATTTCTAAAGCTTCTAGTCATATGATGAAAAGCCAAGCATGATCTCATAGTGCCTGCTTTGCTGTGTTAATACTACTTCTGCAAATCTCTTAAACCTTCCACTGTGGACAGGTTGCTTAAAGGAAACTGAAAAGTATTTCTTAAAAGTTTGCAGGTATTGAGAAACTAAGTGTTTACTTTTTCCTATTGCTTTAAAAAAATGCACTAAAATGTGTGAAAGGTATTTATTATGGGTCTTTTAATTATTATTCACTTGTTATAGCTCTAATTAGTCTGAAGAGAAAATATGTTTTATTTAGAGCAAAATTAATTCTTAGCGCAGCTTCAAAGTCAAAGTCAACACTATAGTCCCAAATTATTTTGTGGCTTAAATGTCTCTGTCCCAAGTTTTTATATAACTTGGCAAATATTTCTTTTCTTTATCTGTACATCATTATTATCATGCCATCAGTGGTACCCCCTATATTCTAGTATGTAAGATAACTAGCCCTGAAATTTAATGAATGTATAATAATGGTTTTCAGATCTTTCCTGTTCTTTTCTCTATTGCTTTGCTGGGCTTTTAAATTACAGGAATTGAAACAAATGCTATAAATGTTAGTGTCTTCACAAAAAATGATGAAAAGTAAGTCAGAACTGTTGTATGTTGAAAAGACTATATCTGGAGAAAAGTTAATGTATCTATCCAATTTTCTTATGGAATAGCATTGTGACTTCTTTTATATATATGTGAAGAATGTGTTTGTACCTGACAATTAAAAGAATGCCATTGTCATGCATTGGAATGTTGCTGTTTGTTGGCTTATTGAGAGATGTATGAATGTGAAAAAAACTTGTGATTGTTGATTCACACAAAGTGTATTATTATGTAAATATGTTTGAATTGTGTTTAGTTATTAAGGCTGATAGCTGAATATTTCTGAGAATAACTGGAATATTTAGAAAATGGGTCAATATGGAATAGGAAGTAAGATAAAGGTGTATAATGCCTTTTTCATTGTATAATATATTGTTGAAAAAAGGTAGAAAAAATGGTGGATATTCTAGAGGTGTTTGGAAACATCCATATTTCTTTACTCAGTATGCAATTGAACTCATGTTGTTGTTTGATAACCCAAATGATTTGTAGTGAATATTATGCTTCAACAAGGTGTATGGATCTAAAAATTAATCTATCATAGATGAAGGTAGTTTCATTTGACCTAGAAAATAAAACAAACAATTAAACATTATATGTAAATTGCAGAAAGCTAAAACAAATAGACAGGTTGTGTATCATTGTATGTGTACCATTGGGGAAAATGACAAAGTTTTAGGTGTGTTTTCATACAGTGTACAAATGGTAGTAGAAATCTAGTGGATACTAATTGGTCTGTTGAAAAGAATAGATATTTATTGGAATAAATGCAAATAGCTGTTTGTAAGCATGAGTTTCTGCCAACTTTATTATAGGAAAGTGAGAATTTGGCAAACACAGGTTGAGTTGCTTAGGAAGTGTGTGTAGTAAAAGAAGAAGAGATAAGGTCAGTAATGCTGAATGAATGTGGACTAAAAACAAAAATGAGTGACTAGTATAAAACAAGTTCTGGAGATCTGGTAACATAAAAGAATAAATAAGGATCAATTATTAAATAAATATGGTCATTTATTGAAAATGATGATATGGTTGTCCATCTTGTATTACACAATTCTGGGCATATAATAGCAGTACTAAAAATATAACAATAAAAGAAAAAAGAAAAAGAAAAAACAAGTACCCAGTCCAATTGCTATAGCCAGTCATCTACACAATCACACAGGACTGAACCTTACTATACAAACCATAGAAGTCAGATTGTGCACCAGCTGTGTATGTGGAAGTGCTATCCCATTGGAAGTCAAAGATAACATGTCAGCCGGCCCAATAGCTAAACCCCAAACCATTTTTGTTTGCTAGGGTTTAGTCAGAGGCAGTTCATTTTAGACCCCACATCCTCCAGGCACTGGATCAACCCTGAAATGGTTCCATTTGCCCTGCCAGGAATAGACATATATAACTAGGTATCATCTGCATACTGATTTTACCTAACTCTGTACTGTTGTATAACCAGGGTGGATAAAAATCAATGATTTTTTTTAAAATAAAAAAAATCAGATTTTTTTGATTTAAATTGGATTTTTTTGATTTAAATTGGATTTTTTTGATTTAAATCAGATTTTTTAAAATAAAATGCTTTTTGAGGAAAATATATTACCATCCAAAGGTTATTC
>JANHFM010005782.1:62912-73683 GCA_032468115.1 Grayia smithii | reverse complement strand
TATTAGTCTTTATGTAGAAAACTATGATTTAAATCAAGCCTTACTGAATAGTGATTTAAATCGTGATTTAAATCGTGAATTAAATCAGTTTGATTTAAATCAAATCCACCCTGTGTATAACCTTACTGAACAATTTCATGTAGATATTAACAAGGAGTGGTGAAAAGCTCAAAACCTAAGGCAACCTCCTACATAGGGCTGAATCCTTCTCCTCCTACCACCTGATAGTGGCCACAGAGGAAGGAAGAGAACCTCGCAGAAAGGGGCCTTTGACATTTTCCATAGTCAATTCAGAAAGATACCATTGTTGATGGTGCTGAAAGCTGCTAAAAGATCCAGGTCAATTGTACCATCTCCATCTCAAGCCTTCCAAAGGCCATCCACAATCACAACCAATGTTCTCTCCATATGATATCTTCGTCTGAACCCAAATTTAAAAGAGTTCAGATTATTCATCTAGATCTCTCTATAGCTGAAACCAATTTCTCTCTCAACAATCTTCCATAAAAAGAGATTAAAACTAGATCATGTGTTTTCCAATACAGTTGGGTCCAAGGATAGCCTCTTAAGAAGGGTGTGTGCCACAGGATATACAGTATGAAGGTGAAGAGAAGGATTGAGATAATCAAAAAAGGATGAAAACTTAAAAGAATAAAAGACAATATATGAAGCAGAGTATGCATGACTCACAAAGATAGATAGCCATGAGAAGGTGTTAATATGAACTAGATTTAGCTAGATTCGTCTTGTCTTGTACCTTTAACTTTTGTGGTCTTACTGCTTTTTAATCCTCTTCTGTGCTCTACTTATGTTAGTAATCATAAAATCCTAAAAGGGAATAGTGTATCTGGTGTTCTATATGTGTCTATATATGGTTCATTTTCCCTTTTCTAGTGTTCGAGAAACATTCTCTGTGCTTATACAGAGATATGCCTGTTTCAAATCATTAATGCTTTAAAACTCTCTCTTCACATCACTGCCACGGATTACAGTACTGTGAAAGTCCTGTTATGCATAGTATACATAGAGTAATGGATAAGTTTTCTTCTGAGTTCTGGAATGAGAACTTTATGGAGAATTGTACCATTATTTTATGGTCTTTAGCATGACAGCACTGATGTTTTGGAATCACAAGAAATGACTAATCTGCCTGCTTTCAGAAAATGTGTTGTAGACCAGGGCGGAAAAAGTAAAAGCTTGAAAAAATAAATAAAAAGATTGGTATGTGTTTATAAGCATTGGAATAATGTCACCCCATTTGGAATGCACTTTGAATCATACAGCTGCGTTCAGAATAAACATTTAACCAAGAATATTTCTGGAATTGCCAGATGTTAAGTAGGATGTGTAAAGGACTATCCAGGGGTTGAATATTCATTTGAGATTCTTTCTCTTACTAATTAAGGGTTCTGTTAATGCTGATGTGGTCCAATATATCTGGCATGGAGAAATGTCCATTCTTTCTCCAAAATCTTTGCAACAAGATTTTGACTGCATTTGGTGCCCTTCTTATTTCTAGTATGACAATGTCCAAGATGTTTGTCAGAGAGGATACAAAGCAGATAGACAACTTGATGTATGAAATCCATATCCCAGCCATGTAGTCATACAACCCACTTGATTTAGGTATATTAACTATGGATTTCCCTCCCCGCCCCCGAATTAATACGGGTCATATATATGTTTTCTTCCTGATTTTGAACTTGCTATTGAAAAGTGTTCTTACATTTTTCCCTTGTTGGACTGCAACATCTTAATCCATCACTCAAGAATTGACCAGGATTTACTTGGTTTTGAGACCCATTGTTATTCATTTTTAGTGGACAATATACTGCAAGTGATCAGTTGGGAAGAGAGTCACACAAGTGGCAAGCAAGTGTGTGAAGCTCCATTTGCGCAAGCGGCACATGCACAAAACCATATCCTTCCCACCTGGTTAGGGACTGATAATTTTCAATCATGCAGTTTTGGCTGGTTCAACTGTGTATTTTGTAATATATTTGTAAACTGGAGTTTCAATTCTTCTCAGTTATTTTATATGTACAATGCTTTATGAGCAAGTGTTGCAAAGTAAATTGTACACAGTATTCATTAGCTGCATAACTTTGTTTTGTATGAAATTGTTGTTTTCCTTGCTTGATTCTTTCTGTTTCCTTTCTTTTTTTAGTAGTGCCTGTTCAAAGGTAAAGCAGACCATATATAGCAATGTTCAACCTTCAAATTCCAATTTGTTATGGGATCCTGAATTCATGTTGGATTTTATTGAGAATCCCTCCATTCGCAGCCTTAAATATTCAATGTTGGGCAAGATTCTGAGTGACAATGCACCAAGTCGCTATAGTTTTGTGTGTAATGCACTAATGAATGTCTGCATGGGCCATCAAGATGCAGACAGGTAAGAGACAAAGTTTCTTGTTTAGGCAACTTTCACAAGTACTTACCCATTGGAGTCTGCAATGGGTACACAAGAAAGTTAGATAAAGCTAACTATGCAAAACGAGATGTGATTCTTTCATTTGTCATTGCATTTGTGCATACAACAAGTGGGACATCTTGCTCTTGTCCTTCACTGATGATTACATTCTTATCAGCAGGTTTTCCTGCCATGGGCTCCCTTCCTTAATCTCTGACATTATAA
The DNA here is from genome assembly GCA_032468115.1 of Grayia smithii. Lineage (NCBI taxonomy): Eukaryota > Metazoa > Chordata > Lepidosauria > Squamata > Grayiidae > Grayia > Grayia smithii. The sequence goes on along the minus strand of JANHFM010005782.1, from coordinate 71,045 downwards.
GATGTGCTGACAATACTTCCTATAAGAATACAACAAGAACAAAATTGTATATTAATAATTTTGACATAGGAATTCATTCCTCTAAATTTTATTTCAAATATTAAAAAAATGATGAAATCAGATTGATTGGGCTAAGACTATGATGGTTAACCTTTTAGCCATCGCATGCCAAGCATGGGGGGGTCACGTACATGCATGCCCACACTCATAAATCTATGCGCCCGTCCCCTGGTAAGACCAGAAGGCCTGTTTTAAGCCCTCCCATGCTCTAGAAGCTTTCTTGGAGTCTGGGGAGGGTGATTATGGCCTTCCCCATCCCCCCAGGAATCTGGAAACAGCCCATTTCCCAACTTCCATTGGGCCCGGAAGGTCCAAAACTCAGCTGGCCAGCATGCACATCCGCACTGGAACTGAGCTAGGGCAACGTCACGTGCCCACAGATATGGCTCCGCATGCCACCTGTGGCATGTGTGCCATAGGTTTACCATCACAGGGCTAAGAGATTGCACGTCATTGGCTGGACCAGCTGCAGGGTTTGATAGTTGGGACTATTCTGCTATGATGGTTCTCTCTCAGAAGCTGAGTCCAATCAGTGTTGACAATGGAGGGAGAACCGGTCATGCCCTTGGCCCCTGTAATGTGAGAATGACCTTAGGAAACAAAACAGCTGCAGCCAAGACAACCATCATGCAAAAAGTATCTCAGCCCAGAGAAGGAAGTGTCTCCAAAGACACCCCTAGAGATCTAGTTTTCTGAAAAGTAAAAGTAAAGAAAGAATAGTATTTGCAATGTTCTATTAGTGTAACGTTATAATAAATGTATTGTTAGTACTCATGGTTTGTGCTTCTTGTCTGGATCATCCCAAAGAGCTGACAGCTCTTCGTGGTGGAGTGCCCCAGGACTCTGTCCCTTTCTGTTTAATAGCTACATGAAACAATTGTGTGAGGCCATCAGTAAGTTTGGGTTTTGATATCATTAATATGTGTATGTACAATCACCTGGCCACCCAGGTGATGCTTCAATGTTTTGTCCCAGTGCTAAGGTTTGCAGCTCTGGATAGAAAGGAATAGATTTAGACTTCGTTCTGCGGATTTTTTTGGCCCTTGGATCTGGGGATTTTCCATCTTTATTCTTGGATAGGATTCCATTTCCCACATTCAACACTGATGCACAATCTAAGGACTGTATTGGACTCACAGCTTCTGTTTCAATGTCAAGGACACCTGTGGCTAAGAAGATCTTTGTACAACTTCAGCTTCATATGGTCTGCTAGTTGTGCCTATTCCTGAATCAGTAGGTCCTTTAGTCCGTTATTCATGTCCTAATCACTTCACAATTAGGCTCTTGTAATGCACTGTAATGAGGCTGCCCTTGAAGACCACTTAGAAGCTGTAGCTAATTCAGAACGCAGCAGTGCAAGCAGTCACCCATGTGAGACTACTCCAAGTTGAACTGATTGCCAATAGCTTCTGAATACAGTTCAGGGTGCTATTTATCACCCATAAAGCCCTTCAAAGCATATGTCCAAGATATCTCCTGTGGTCTCTGCCCATTTGGTTTCTTCAATTAAACAATGCCATTTATTGGGACCATAAGGCATGACTTCTCTGTCATGGTGTCTGCCAGCTGGAATGATATTCCCCAAGAGGTGTTTATATCCCATTCTGATGGTGTTGTTACACAAGTCTTTAAAAACCTGGCTCTTCTCCCAGGACTTAGAATAAGGTGTTTGTGAAGCTCTTACTGGTTGGTTGTACAGTTTGTCCAGATGTTTAGGTTCTTTTGTTTTCCTATTTTAAATGTAAGTTGCACAGAGTTATTCTGGAGTCAAGGTGGGTTCTAAATCTACCAAATAAATAAATAAATAAATAAATAAATAAATAAATAAATAAATATGTAATAGTTTTGACATTCCTTCTTCCAAATTCTAAATTTTGTAATTATGCTACTATTACAGTATAATATAATGGTACATTTGCTTTTTCTACATAAATATATTTTTGAAGGAAAATCATGCATGGAGAATGTCCCTGATGATGTAAAGCTTTCTAACAATTCCATCACCGACTGGGTCCATAAATCCTAATGTGTTTTGTGTGGTTTAACTAATCATGAGGAAGGAACCCAGCTTGCCTTATGGCTTAACTTGATATATGAAGCCAATCACTATAAGTCATTCTTCTTTAAGTCAATCACCAACATTATTAAAATAAAACTGTGTCTTAGCATGCTGCTAAGAAATTGATATACATCAGATGTTAGAAATTGCATTTTTACTTAAAGCTTGTGTATCTTCATGTAAAGGTACTGTGGCATTGCTATTGGAACATATCAGATTGTCCAGCAACATTGCAATTTCTTTAATTTCAGATACAGGACCAACATTTCTAATTCTGAAAATTGTTAGATAATCCATATATTTGATAATTGAGTCATAATTTTTTAAGAAGACTCTTTTTCAAATAGCTTATACCTAGAATTAATTTAAATCATACATTTTAACTCCCTAAATTTTATAATCGACCCAAGCATAGAGTCATTTTTCTCTTCCCCTTCATTACACATTTATCTTATCTAAATGTGTTAATAAAAAGAAAATGTGTTTGGTTGCAGACCATTGGACACGGCAGATATTTGACTGCTGTGAAATTGTTACTTTTTACTTTGTTAGCCTGGTTTTAAATTTTTTTTTGTTTGTCTCCTAGAATTAATGATATTGCCAACTTGTGTGCAGAATTAACTGCTTGCTGTACAGTCCTAAGTTCAGAGTGGTTAGGAGTCTTGAAAGCCCTTTGCTGTTCTTCAAACCATGTCTGGGGATTTAATGATCTTCTCTGCAGCGTGGATGTAAGTGCAAAAGATGCACTTAAAACGATAAGTCTGATTTTATTTTGCATGGTGAATATTTGTAGCTTTCTTGTATAATAAAAAGGCAGATAATTCTTTGATATTATGTTTCTTACACGTAACAAAATATTAGTTGTTATTTTACATGAGTCATTCCTGAAATGTTCTGCGTTTTCCATTGGTTTCATGAGAGATTTCAGGAAAGATTCTACCTGATACTAGAGTATAAGGAAAGGGTGTCAAATTGGCGGTCTGCGGGCCAGATGTGTCACATGCAGGCTACGCCCAGCCCAACTCCACGAAGGGAAAAACCATCATGATATGTCACATGACTGCAACATGATGCAGCGAGTTTGACATTTATGGTATAAGGGAAAGCAGTAATTTGAAAAACCTTCAACTGTTCATTGAAGTCCAAGGACTTTTCTCTATAGAACTGTTTTAATATTGAATTAATCAAGAACATTTAATATTGTGGAATTAATAACGTTGAACTGAAATTAGGGTAGCATTTTATGAACACTTGGGGGATAATTCCCCATTGACAAGATAACTGAATCAAGGTATCTTGTCTTGGCATAATGTTATAATAAAGCTATTTCAGTGCAAGTATAGTCTGGTGGCAGCTGGATGTATCTACTTGTCGTGTTAATTGTGATGTAAGTTACCTTTGCTGCTGAACACTGTTACTTTCGCCCTGAGTTGTATTACCTCTGTACATCAATGGTGACTTCACACTTTCAGACCTCTGACTTTCTGGGATCAAAGCAAGTTAAAAACAAGCCACGGATATATTGTGGCACAGAAGGGAAGGGTAAATCAATCAACAGAAAGAAATGGAAAACCATACAAAAGAAAACCATACTTCTACAAAATTAGATCCATGTTAAAAATATCATGTTTCTGTACTATCAAGTGAAACAAACAGAAATGTTGACCCTGGGTTTTTCTTTTTCTCTTTTTCTTTTTCCTTTAAGGTGAGTGATCTTTCATTCCATGATTCATTGGCTACCTTTGTTGCAATACTGATAGCTCGTCAATGTTTTTTCCTTGAGGATGTTGTTCAACACGTAGCTCTTCCTTCTTTACTTACAGCAGGTGAAGTTTCAATGTGTATTAAAACAATAAAAGTCCCCACTTCTTGGGGAGAAAGATTTTGCTAAGATTGTTTGTAGAACAACCTATTTGTTCACTAACTATCTTTTTGTGCTAGAAATCAAAGCATTTAACCTTTTTTGCATTTATAAATTGAACATGTTTTTTCATTATTCTTTTGTCCAGGATATCCTATTTCTGCCTTCAAATATTAATTTTGCTTTGGGCTTTGTTATAGTGTGTTGCACAGCTGTTGTTTTCACTCTGATGTTATTGTTCCTTCTGAATTTGTATAAATTCATCCAATCTTAGATCTTGCATTATGTTTACTTGAAACCACTTCTTAAATTCATATTTGGCTTTTTAAATACTTTTTACCCATCTGTTGTGTTTTTTCCAGTTCCTCCATTGTTATTTCCCATAATCTTTTCATTTTGTTACATCCAATGTTTGTGTGTTTTTACAAATCATATTTCTTCAGTCATATATTTTACATTTGTCATTTTTCTTCATGAATTGTCTTGTCAGTATCAATCAAATCTTCAAAATGCATTCAAAATGTTAAATAATAATTTAAATCTTTTCTTATTTCACATAAAAGTGAAATATTAAGCTGGAAAAATAGATAACCAAATGGGATTAAAATATATTTATGAGAAAAGTATTTTAAAAAACCTTTTATTTGCAGAACATTTGATTTAAGAAGAATTTTCCTCAGAATTAATAGGTGAAAGCCTTATTTTTTATTTTTGTTTTATTCAAATGTTTAAAATCAGTTTTAAGAGGTTTTTTTTTCCAGTTGTACTGACCATGACAATTTAGTTTTCTATGATATAATGATAAAGTGGTCCCCTTTTCTTAGCTTGTGGAGATCCAGATGCTGAACCAGGTGCAAGGGTGACTTGCCGGCTTCTTTTACATCTCTTCCAAACACCCAAGATTTCCCTACTGTCAAATGGTAAGAACTCCAAATTCATTTTCTCTTTTAAAGTACAATAGTTTTTGTGCTACTGAAGCAGAAATCAGTATTCCTAAAGCATATTGTGCTCTTTTTATACAGAAAAATGTTTTCCAGGAATTCGGTCATCCTGTGATCGCCGCCTTTTAAGTGCTGCTCACAACAGCATAGAAGTGGGAGCAGTATTTGCTGTTTTGAAAGCAATTCTTATGCTTGGTATGATCATGCTTTAAAGTTCTACATCTACGTCTTTACTTTGAAGCTAGGCATATGGTCCTCAGAGGGAGAGAGAATTCTTTATTGGCCAAGTGTGATTGGACACACAAGGAATTTATCTCTGGTACATCAACTCTGAGTGTGCAAACAAACATACACTGTACATACAAACATAAGCTCTCAGTATACATACAAACAATTAAGTGATAAATCATAACATACAATCATAAATTTAAAAAAACAAACAACAAAGTTATAAATAATAAGATAACCAATAGGAGAAGGTAATAGGAAAAATGAAAAGGATAATAGCAATATAGCCCATATATTTACTAATATATTTTATTTTATTTATTTATTTATTTTGTCAAGTGTATATTTTATTTATTTTATTTTATTCCAATTTCTATGCAAAAGTATAAACATAATTAGAATACATGAAAAGAGTAAGAGTAAAAAGGAATATTAGGACAGGGACATAGGTAAATATCCTTAGGCAGGAGTCAGTGTTGGGGAATTAAGTGTTCAGGAGAGTAATGGCAAGGCAACAAGTTTGTGTTTAGTTGTTTGGACATGCAATGGGATTTACTTCCAGATATACATTTGGATATTTACTGAAACCTGATAAATTATAAACTTGAAACTTTTCTAGATAGAGAATCACAGTGCCAGAAACATCTTCCAGGATGAACAATAGGTTAGCAAAAATACAAATGGAAGCTAGTATAGGGTATTATATGAGATTATCTGGAAGGTACTGGTTAAAATACTGGACAGGAGAGCAGGTAGAGCTGGGGGAAGGAGTTGAATTGAATTTGAATTTGAATTGAATTTATTAAATTTATATGCCGCCCTTCTCTCAAGGGACTCAGGGCAGCTCACAACTCTAAAAACAAATAATAGAAAATTTAAATTAAATGTGTTATTTAAAGTCTTAAAAGTCTTAAACTCTTAAAAGTTTAGAGACCTTACCTTGCCACAAATGATCCTAGTCCAGTCTGTGTCCTCCCCCCTCCCCCGAATTCTGTTGACCCTTATCTAGCACCAATTTAGTGCTAACCATTAGTTGACTAGATTCTTGTGTATAGGCCTAAATAAATTTCTGTGCTGCAACCTCCAATCAGGTATGGTCCCGATCCTTTGCACTTGACATGGGCCAATAGAGACCAAGTTGAATTCCCACTTGCCCACAGATCTCAGTGTTGACTTTGGGCAAATCGCTACCTCTCAGTTCAACCTAAGAATTAAGTTATTGTACTGGGTAAAAACAAAGATCCATTTACCTTTAAGCTCCTAGAAAAAAAATATAGGATGTAAAATTAAATGGCTAAATAACGTATTGTCTACCAATCAGTATTCTTCCTCTTCAGCAATATAAATTTCACCTTTAATGTGTTTGCTTATTAAAGTATGTAACTTTGGTGGTGTATGGCATTGTTTTTTATTTGCTTTAATATAAAATTTAGAACTGTTTATCTTACATACTTGTAAGAACTCTAGGGTGGTAGCAAATTATATCATACTATAGTATACATAATTGAACAAATAATAGCCAGAAATCCTCATATATTAAAGAAATATACCAACAACTTCTAAAACTGGAAGTAGCATTAAGTAAAAATAAATTAAGTGGGCACTTAGGTGAAAGCCAAACTATATTAATACACATTTTCATTTTTATTTTTTTTTACTATTCCTACAATATAGGTGATGCTGAAATTGGAAGCAACAATATTCCCTCCTTGAAAAATTCAGATTACTCAGTACAAAGATTATTGGGAGATCTAAATGATGATGAGATATGGGAAGCTACCTCAAAGTCTTCGTATGGAAAAACCATTTCCATAGAAACTGCTACTCTCAGTGAATATGCCAGATATGTACTAAGAAGCATTTGTCAGCAGGTAACACTGGTTTCATTTTCCTTTATTATTGTGTACATAGATATAATTTTGCAAAAGTGACATTACTACCATGCTCCAGGGATTGTGAAAGTTGGTGACTGCAGACTTCCTGTGGTGTGCATTGGTCTATGTGTCCATGTGAAATTGAAGCCAGTATATTCTAGTAAGTGTAAATAGGATCAATGTGGAGTAACTGTTGGAGTAGGACCAAAGACAAGAAATTGGTTTCTAATCTCTATTTGGCCATGTCCAGTCTCTATCTTAAAGCCTACACTGGAACTGAGAGTCTTATTATGATAAAATGCCAGTGACATGCATTTTAACTCTTGCAAAGAAAAGGTGATGTATGAATATATTTCATGTAATTACTACAATACTGAATAGCAGTGTTTTATTCAAAATAATTCCAAATCATGTATATGGCAGAAATGACATCTACAACATTTGTGTTCAAGTCAGATCATCAGTACAAATATTGAAGTTACAGTGTAAGATGAAGTTAGACTCATTTTTTGTCATAAAGAAGTAATATCTAGTATGAATTTCATTCTTTTTGAAAAATGCTGTGTTTTTGTTATACAGTCAAGTTACATTCAAGTTAAACATTTAAGTTTGTCTTTGACTTTTGTATTGATCATCTAATTCTTTTGGTAGGAATGGGTGGGGGAACACTGCTTGAAAGAACCTGAGAGGCTATGTACCGACAAAGATCTTATCCTGGATCCAGTTCTCTCCAACAAGCAAGCACAGAAATTGTTGCAGCTTATCTGTTACCCTCACAGTATTAAAGAATGTGCAGAAGGGGACAATCCTCAGAGACAACACATCAAGCGCATTCTTCAGGTAACCACATTTAAAATGATATTATTTAAGCTTAGATAAGAAAAAAAGTTTGATTTGCTTTTTTCATTGCATTATTGTTGCTTACTTTTTTCTAAATGAAGTAAATATTTTGAATATTGTTTCATAATTATTGCTAGCATTTAGATTTATTTATTGCTTCATAGTGCTTTACAGCACTCTGTGGACAGTTTACTTATTTATTTATTTATTTATTTATTTATTTATTTATTTATTTATTTATTTATTTTATTGCATTTATATGCCGCCCCC
>JANHFM010005782.1:21588-31820 GCA_032468115.1 Grayia smithii | reverse complement strand
GAACGCCCTCGCCCTGGGAACCACCCGCCGACACTGTCTGACGGATGGTACCCTGAGGAGCGCAGCCCTATGTGAGCCCTATGACCTTTTGTATGAACAGAGATCACCTTAACCAAAGCCATGGTTTCCATGGGAGTCATGAAATGTGTCCATTCAAAAACAACTTCCACCTTGGGAAATTCCAACAGAAGGATCACACCACGAGCTTATTCTTGCAGTCCAAATATACTCACACTTAATTCTCTGTAGAACAACATCTTTGGTTATTGCCAAAGGTTTTCATATTTTGCCTTTAGTCTTATTTATTAACCATTGCTTTCCCATAGCCTTATGGGACAGGACAGGTATATGAGTGGCATGAAGATTTTATGAGGTGAGTGGAAGCAGAACATAGAAATTCTTAAAAAAATAAACTAAAATAAAAAAAACTTAACAAAAACATCCAGTTTGAGTATGTGTATGTTGTTTTCATTAACTATGCAAAATCTATATCTTATTAGGAAGCATTTAACATTAAAATGTTATGGACCTTATATTTCAAAATATATACATTGCCATGTGCACAAGTGCCTTTGGATAATGATTATTTGAATTTTAGGCATATAAACTTAATTTTTGTTTGAAATTAAGGCTTTCCATTCCACCACCACCACCACCCACACACACACACAATTGTTACCTGCAAATAATTTTGACCTGCTATATGGGAGTTTAATTTGATGATATTACAGCATTTTTATGTTTTTGCTCCTTAGGTAACCAGCCCCAGCAAGGTGTGAATCCATACAGTCATCTTCCACACTTCTGAATCTGAAAGATATCAGGAAGAGAAAGTACTGTATTTGCACTGAAGAACAGGGAGAGCAGAATATGTTGCACTAATTACTCATCCCATTTGTGTGCGTGTGTGTGTTGCCAATAATGTGAATATGTAGGAAATAGATGATTTTATGTTATTTTTTTGCCTGTAGTAAATTACAGAAATATAAATTATGTGGGACTTAACCTGTGGCTGCAAAATATATGGATTTGGTGCTTTAAGAGTTTTTTTCCCAAGAGGGTAAATAGTTCTGACTTTTTTTGTGTGCAAAAAAAGGTGTTTTTTTAAAAAAATACAAAATCCTTAATACTGTGCTGGACCAAATTCTGACTAAAAAGACACCTTTATTTATTTGTTTGTTTATTTATATATTTATTATTTAGTTTTTTCCCATTTGCTAATTTTTGGTCATCTGTATATTTATATAAGAATGCCATATTTTTTTTTATGTCCTGTGCTAAGCACATTGGGCTACAAACGGACTCCACAGTTCTTGATCTGCAGCCATAATTTAAACCTAATACAGTGTTTCTTAACCTTGGCCACTGGAAGATGTGTGGACTTCAAGTCCCAGAATTCCCCAGCCAGCAACACTGACCTAATAAAATTGTTAAATTCATTTTTCAATGACGACATGCAAAGAATCAAAATGTGATTTCACCGTACATCTTACTTTGAGAGGGAAAAAAATGTTAGCTGGTGTTGGAGATGTCACAACTGATTTCAGGCTATAACCTAGTACAGGATGACTTACTATCCATACTGCTTCACTGCTAACATTTGTGTGATGTAACATTTGTGCAATTCTTTCTTGAAGGAATTATAGCTTGCACCTTTAGATAGATAAAAAATATTGTGTCTTTCAGATTGCTTCCTCTGTTTTCAGAAACATCAGAAACATACTTCTAGGGTTTTCACTAGATATTTCACTAGCTATTAAGATGGCCTTTTGCTATTTCGTAGTCGATGAATGATCCAAAATAATTTCAAGAATTATTTCAGTTTTTCAATGGGTAATACAAATGATTCTACCTAACGTGAAGAGATCTGTTTGGATTAATGCTTTCTCTAATAATCCAGCATTCAACATGCCAGAGAATGTATATGTTCGTTTATGTATGAAGCATACATGCATGCATATGTGCAAATGTGGACATATGCATACATGTGTGTGTATGTGTGAAGGTGTATATGTATATGCATGTTTCCATAGATGAGAAATATTCTATAAATAAGAGCTCTGGCCTATACTTTAACATGTCATAGGTATAAGAGAAAGAGTATGGATACAGAATGACAGAGTTGGAAGGTCTTCTAATCCAACCCTCAAGCCCTGCTGAAGCAGGAAATCTTATACCTCATCAGAGAAATGGTTGCCCAGTTTCTCCTTAAAAACCTCCAGGGTTGGAGCAACCACAACTTCTGGAGACAAATTGTTCCACTGATTTATTAAGTGCAGATCCAACGGAAAACCAATAACTGATGATATTTAGTGCAGGTAGGGCTTTCATTATAAAATGTCTCAAAGGGAGAGTTTTAAAAAAGCTGCTATATCAGGGATGTCAAATTGGCGGCTCACGGGCCGAATGCTTCACACACAGGCCTTGCCCATCCAGCTCTGCGAAGGGGAAAAACATTGCGATATATCACATGATAGCAACGTGATGCTGCGGGTTTGACACCCATGTGCTCTATAATGGCAACTAATATATTAAGGAGGCATGCCTACAGTGTTAGCTTTGTGAGGAGATGCATTTTGTAATGAATCATCAAGTAGAAACTGATGTTATACTGTAGAATTCAGGTTTGGTTATCTCAGTGGTAGAATCTAATATTTATCACCTTATCAATGTTTGTAAGAACTCAGCTTTAGTTTCTGAGCCCTAGAATAATGGCTTTTCATTTTGTATGATAGGTATTCAGAAGTTTAAAATGTTGATTTTATTTATGTAAATACATCTGTATTTATAAATTTGCTGCACAAGCACAACTATATTATTCAACAAATTTATATCTGAAATAGAAACTATTTTAACTTTGTGGAAGTGATATTTGCTCATATTTGGGTAAAGACTAAATAGAAGAAACTGTTTTGTGAATTTTGAGTATTTTTAGAGTTAGATGAACAAATTTTTGAATGTGTTTCATGTAGGGCATTTAAAATATTTGAGACTATTTTACCACGTATTCTGTCATAACTATAAATTTCCTTGTGATAGAATTACAGTAAGGATGACTATGGATGAAATAATATCTATTAAGCAAATAAGTCCATTGATGTAGAATAAAATTTGAACTTGCAACACCAAGCCAATGCATTTCTATCTTCTCATAATTATATGAGAATATTTAGGGTAATAATTCTGTGAACTACTATGTACACTGTGAAAACATTTAGGTTGCACATTGTGAAAAATAACTTTGAAATTTCTTGTAATTTGAATGTATAACATTATTTACCTTTGAAATGAAACCATGCCTATTTTCCTTATTATATACTTTGTTTTCTTAAAAATAATTAACAGTTGTAAATATATTTTAAAAATATTTGGTATTGCAACAAATTGCCGATTCAGGTTTATATTCTTTGTTGTCACTGTGCAATTATAACAAATGCAGAATAATATTCATTTCTGTGCTCTATTAGTCGCTGGTTAAATATATAATGTGCAAAAGATAGCACAACCCAGCACTATGGGGTAGGTGCTTCAGCTCTCTAGTTTTGCTACATTTCATGTTTCATTTGGTGACAATTCATCAAATCTGGAGATCAACAGATAGTCCTGAGATTTTATCATTGGATGGAGTCTGCCTTATTATCAGGTGACATTGCTAAAAATATACATCTGAATTAGTTCTATTCAAAAATATGCCTAACTGTCATAGAAATCAAATGAAAATCCAAACCAGAACCTACCATATGTTTTTTAGATGTGGAATTTGAAATATGAAACTAAAAATTGGCTGGAGGTTTCAAAGAAAGGCCTATTTTTTTCTAGACTCTGTTTCCTGTAATACTTATTCTGGAAGCTCTTGCACTGAATGATGGTGAAAATCTCCTCTTTTTTTGTTACCAGTGCCTGATAAATATTTGGCAAAGTTACAAAAATATTGATAACTTTATTTTTATAATATGTGAAACCAAACATGGCTGCTTGAGTCTTTATGAAACTTCAGTTAGAATATGATTCAACTATTCCCACTCTGAACATACTCCAGATGTGTATGCATGCTTCCAAAATGATCAGCAGTAGCCGTGCAGGCAAGCAATTAGGGGAGACTATATCCATGCATCTGGAAGGCATTCTGGCTGCAAAAGATTGAAGTTATACTTCTGAAAAGGGGATTGGTATGGAGAACATCTGCAGAGACAAAATAGGATTGCTCTAGATCAGGGGTGTCAAACACACATCATCACGGTGGCGTCATGTGATCTGTCGGGACTTTTTCCCCCTTTGCTAAACCGGGCAGCACAAGACGCATCCGGCCCACAGGTCTCGAGTTTGACACCCCTGCTTGAGATTGTGCATCATACTGAATATTCTGTTTCAATCTTAAGGAGTGATTATAACAATACATTTATATTCACATACAGATGGACTAAATCTTGGTTTACAAGACATTTGTTCAAAATTCTGCATTTTAAACCATCTCATAATAATAATGATGCCAAGGAAAATGTCAGCTTGAGGTTCTTGTTCATACCAAGAAATCATTTTTAAGAGTAAACTGCAAATTTTTTTAGAGAACCTTGAATTACTGATTTTCTCCTGATGTTACATATAACAAAATCAATGAAGATGTCAAGTAAATGGTTGAATTTAGCCATACATAAATGTTTGTTCATTCCCATCTTTTTTTCTTACCTGGGCATGAAAATTCCAGTCCTTCAGCAGCTAACATATTGAGAAGAAAAATAAGTTGGACTCCTAGAGCAACCAGTATAGTTTTAGGAAAAATAGGATACACACACACACATACACACACCAAACTCCTATGTAAGGCACTCAGCAAAAATGAATTATATCCTCCAAAGTTGAAGAAAAATAAGATATATAGTCTATATATTAATGATGGCAAGAATCTTGGTTCAGTATTGAAGTTCATGATTAGGCAACAAAAGTATCTTACTCTCCTTGCAAATGGATAGGTTTAAATATACAAAATTTACTTAAACTATAGCCACTATTTATAGAATCATAACACTGAAGGGACCACAGAATTCAATCTCCTGTCCAGGTTTTTCCTACAAATGATAGGTTATCATCTGCTTGAAATCTATTAGTGAACCTAGCATAAATAAACCCAGAAATAGTGATTGTTAGTTGCTTTAAGGCTGAATTACATGATTAAGAAGATTTTTCTAACAACTGTAAACTATCTTGTAATTTTAATCCATTTTTCTTACTCTTCTTTTGTGTCACACACTCTTCATTGTTTGAAATATCAGTTTTTTCCTCTGAAAGCTTAATATGGCAGTTACTTTATTCTCTCTTAATAGGACTTAATTCCTAGCCTTCTATATTTGGTGCCATTTTTAAAACTGGAAATTCAGTTTCTCTGAATTATTCTTAGGGTGTGGCGCCCAGAACCATACCCTAAGAATAATTTAGTACCCTCAATAGGATCTGATTAAGTTATTTATCTAAAAAATGTAAGCCTGACAAAATTTGCTGCTACTGCTACTGAATAAATCAGATTGGCTGCGTAAAGAATGAAAATGCTAAAAACAACTATTACATTAAAATAAATCAGGTAACTTTCAAGGTCATCAGGTGAATGGCAGGTGACCATGAATTTAGAAAGAGAAAAGGAAAAAAAAACCCATTAAATATAAATAGCATAGGCCTATAAATGAGTTTGATTTTGTGTATTGCATTGGACAATCTATGCTTATATGGCTCCATTCTTATGTGCGATAAGGAGACTAAGCTTGTTGAATCATGTCTTGCAAGATGTCTGCCAAATAAGACAATTTCTGAATAAGGGGTTACCTGAGATTTATAGCCATGCCTGCAACTATTCTTTTTCCTTCCTTCCTTCCAATGCACTAGCAACTTTAGAAGTTAAATCCATGCATGCTGCTGAGAATTAGCAGAGCTCTTCTTTCTGAACAAAGCTGAAGTATTGTATTCAAGATGTCTACCTATATCTTGGAGATTCTGGCCATTTTGTATATGGATGTCCTAAAAAGATTAACAGATTAACAGAGTTGGAAGGAACCTTATAGGTCATCTAGTCCTCCCCCCCGCTCAAGCAGGAGACCTTACACCATTTCTGCCAAATGGAAGTCCAATCTCTTCTTGAAAGTCTCAAGTGATGAAGCTCCCACAACTTCCGAAGGCAAGCAATTGCTTGATTGTGCACACTGAGAGCTTATGCACCGGAGACAAATTCCTTGTGGATCTAATCACTCTTGGCCAATAAAGAATTATAATAATTCTAATAGGCACAGACGGGTTTGGAAGTTGTGGGAAAGGGGGAAAGAGGGCAAAAAGCGAGCGCGGGCACAGAAGCAACGGGCAGCACGTGTCCCCCAACTGGGCTCCTCTATGACAACCGGACTCAGCCTCTGCCCCTCTGGAGGCCCGCAGGTAGGAGGGCAATGCAAGCACGAGCGAGCAGGCGAGGGAGAGCGGAGAGACCAACGGAGCCGAGGCGGGGGCGGAAAAGGCCCGCCAGCACCCCGCCTGAAGGGCGATGGGGGAATCCCCCTCAGACCGGCCGGGAGGGGGCGGATCCCAGCCGCCATTTTCTCCCTCCCTTCGAATGCCTTCGCTGTCGTCGTCGTCGTCGTCGTCCCCCCATCCCTCCGCCCGCCTTGCCCAACATGGCAGGTTTCGAGCCAGAAACGGGGGAAGGCGGGTCCGGCCGGGCACCTTCCCCAGGTGGTGGGGATCCGTTCGTTCCCCACCACACCTTCTCTGTACGGAACAATCCCCTTCTTTTCCCCCGGTCTTTTTTGGGGAATTCCTTGAAGGCAACATGGCGGCCTCGACGCTCCGAGGCGCGAGACAGCCCGCACTCCATTCCCGCCTCCCTGACAGAAAGCCGGCGAAGGGGGGGGGGGGAAGGGAAGGAGTTAAAGGGAAGCGCGCACTCACATTCCACTCGAATCCTTCCACTCCGCTCTTTCTAACGGCTCCCGACCTCTCAGTAGTCTCAACGCTACTGGAAAAGCGGAAGTGACGTTTGTAACAAGCCCCACCTGCTCCTGACCCACCACGTGGTAGTGAGAAGGATGCCCGCTCAGTCGCGCTGTAGGAGGGAGGCTTGGTGCGTCCCTTTTATCTTCCTTAGCTTCGCCCCTTCATTAAAGCGGCCTTTCCTGATAAAGGCAACCTCGAGAGGTTGTGAAATTAGTCGTCGTACCTTCGGATACCGTCGTGGCATCTTCGTTCACTCCATCTGTAAGATGCACCTGTACATACGGTACTGAGATCTCTCCGGGTCGTTTGATATTTGCATACTGAGCCGCCTCCGTGAGTTTTTACGCTCTTAGTTAACAAGCCAGCAAACTTCCGTCCCTTTGTAGCTGCGTTTTGGAAAAAGAGGGGACTTCGCAATACCTCCCCGGCAGAGTTTTTCCACATTGTTGGTTGTTTATCGAATAAAGCACTGGGCTTAAAGAGCACTCGGAGACTTAGGGCAATAAGCGAACTGGCCATTTTCTAGCAAATATATCTAATTGTACTATCACCTTAGAATTTTCTGTGATTAATTCCAGAGCTTTTCAGACTATATAGAATTCTAGTGGTGCCTGACTCTGAAGGCTATTAAACACACTCTTCATGCTAGAGTTTTCCTGCAGCTTCAGGGTACTCTTCAGTTCAAAAAATGCCATTTCACACACTCAGATATTGCAACCTGGTACAACTGGATAACTTTCAGGTCTGCGTTGTGCTCCTGCCACCTTTGCTTTGGTCTTCTGCATAGGCATTTTGCCATCAATGTTAAAGTGGTAGGCAGTGCAAGCGACAGTGGAGTATTTACTCTTGCCTCACAATCAGGAGGTTGTGAGTTCGATCCTAGGTAGAGGCCAGATGTAGGGTATCCTGCTTGGGCAGGGGGTTGGACTAGATGACCTGCAAGGTCCCTTCCAACTCTGTTATCTGACTGTCGGTGCTTTTCCCACATTTTCTTTGTTATTGATACAATATCCATCTGCTGCTGCGGGACTATATCATTTCAGATGTGATCAGGAAGAGAAATGTTCAGTGACCAATGAAGCATGCTTATCTCTGTGGCATATAAAACACAATTAGCTTACTTGATTTTGTGGCTTGTATACCACTTTGTAAGGAAGAATAGTGCTTTGTATGAGCAGGATTAATCAGAATCCAGAATAAAATAAAGGGCTACAATTGCTAATCAGAATTGTACTATTTTTCATGGAAAATTAAGAGGCCCTAAATCCAAACTATGGTCCAGCTTTTCTCTCTCAAGGATGAGAAACTGAATATACAGGCCATTTGGGTCTTTGCTGTGACTAACCTATACTCCAAAACATTAACTATGGACATCTAAACCATGTCAGGGTTGGAGCCTGCAAGGGAACCAGCTGACTTTTATGCCTAAAATAAGATTATAATTTATAGAGTCCGGGTTGGTTGCTAGACCATTATATTAACCACTAGATCAAACTAGTTCTTTGTAAATGGTCTCAATGCTGAAATTTAAGCTCCCACACAGAAATTATTGTTGAAAAATTATTACTATGCTACTGGCACATGCTAAAATTAGAATGCAGAAAGAGTATAACGTAATAAATAACATGGAGCGATAAAGTGAGATCTGCTAATAGCATATTTATTCATTTGATATATTTGTCTTAGAAACATGCTTTTAACTGGGCCATTTCCCCATGAGCATCATTTCTTAAAAGTAGTCCTAGGACCCTCTTACAGGTCCATGAATTCAGAATTATTTGCCAGACTATGTTGAAAAATAATACAGTATTAAAATCCCCTCAATTTTGAGAAGCAGTGGTGGCAGAGAATTGATAAATACAAGCCATACAAACAAAAGCTCTTCTAAGGTCCTCCATAATTTTTAACAGTGAGTGAGAATTGATCCTAAGAGGAAAAAAATTAAGAAACACTACTTTAGACCATAGAGACAACTTGTTCAGAACAACAGGAACTTCATGAGCCACATTTTAGTGAATTCTCCAAAGCAAGGGTCCCCAATCTGTGGGCCACAGCCCACTACCAGGGCAAGGTCTATTCCAGTGGTGGGTTGCTTCTGGTCTGCCCTGGTTTGGGCCCAGTAGCAGTAGTGGTGGGAGGCTCCGCCCACCCACCTGGACGTCATCAAATATGCTCTGCACATGTGCAGAAGTGGCACACGTACAAGTGAACCAGTAGCAAAAGTAAGTGAAACCCGTCACTGGTCTATTCGCAACCACACCTTGTGAGTGGCGGGCCCACCACTCACACAGCTCAGTTCCCCTCTCTTTCCCCCCCAGCCGGGCCAAGCCACAATGGTTAGGGAGCGCTACCTTAAAGTAACACTTTTTTTTTTAAATACTCCCTAAACCTAGCCCAGCCACACATATAGTTACAACCATTAATCTAGTGACCATTTGAACTTAAAACAACACTGAATAAAGGGATTTACAACCAGTCTTCATATTTACAACCCTCCTGCTTCTGGAAAAATGCTCATCACAGATTAAGAGCAATTGTTTTCAGAATCCAGTATAAATAATAAAGACCCAACTCCCTGACACCACTTGAGTTTCTAAAACTGATCATCAGTGCAGTACTGTATATACTGTATATAAACCTCTTGTACTCCCCTCCAAACTTATTTAATGTGGGCTGGTAAAAGTTTAAAATGTTGCAAGAATGTCATCATTTATGTAAGCAATCATTTAATGCAGTGTTTCTCAACCTTGGCCACTGGAAGATGTGTAGACTTCAACTCCCAGAATTCCCCAGCCAGCAGAGCAGAGCTGAAGTCCACACATCTTCCAGTGGCCAAGGTTGAGAAACACTGATTTAATGCGTTAACTAACCCAGTTGATTTTAATCAACCATGAGGGATCATGACATTTCATTAGGTAATGAATGAAATGAAAACTACATTTCCCAGGTAGCTTCACGCATCCACGCTACGACCTAGCGTAAGTAACCCGGCAGACGAACTACATTTCCCGCCGGTCTTTTCTCGCCCGTCCCAAGCGGCGCATGCGCTGCGGCGAGGCCTGGATCCTTCACATCGCAGTTGGGAATCGTGTTGGTGGATGGTGCGAACGGGTATCGGCGAGGCGGTTTAGCGATCGCGCGCGACGGCGAAAGACTGTGACCGATAGACCGAGACAGTTTTCAACCCCGCCGCCATTTCGGTCAGCCCGGCTCCATGATTCCCATATGCCCGGTAGTCTCCTTCACCTATGGTAAGTAACGGC
>JANHFM010005782.1:0-21488 GCA_032468115.1 Grayia smithii | reverse complement strand
CTTACAGAAACTGCCTCTCTGGTTAACCCTTATTACATTGTAACAGCTAAGGCGAAGCGCCCATCGACGTGAATGATATTGAGTTGGCCACGCCCACACGGTCACATGACCCCCCCCGAGCCACGCCTACCCAGCTGGTCATTAGAGCAGAGAACCGGTTGTTAAATTATTTGAATCCCACCACTAAGCCCACCCGTGTTCTTATCCTATCTTCAAGCGCTTTGGAGAATAACTTCACTTCCTTGGGGCAGCCCTTCAAACATTGGAAGACTACAATCGTGTCTCCTTTATGCCTTTTCTTCATTCGTTTGACCTGAGTTAAGAAACGAAAAGGAACCACGATGATTGGCCAACTGTCCATGGTGGAATGGACATCTCGGCCCAACGAGACCCAATCAGCAATACTGGATCCTACTTAAGGAACTCTTAGGGTAATGACTTCCCCAGATGCTTAATTGCATTTCATTAGGCAAATGCATGGTTACTTTTATGCAGAGTAATCATTCCCCATAGAATATTCCACGATTGGCCTAAGGACAATAAGAACAACGTGTACGTCAATAAGAGTCTATCTAGGTCAGCTTTAGTTAATTTTTCATTAATTCTGATTTTTATCTGATCATTTTGAAAAGAGAGAGAGAAAGAAAGAGAGAGATCCCTCATCAAAGTTCCCATAACTATATTCCTAAAGTTTTAGCTCACTTAATTACAGATTAACAGAGTTGGAAGGGACCTTGTGGGTCATCTAGTCCAACCCCCTGCCCAAGCAGGAGACCCTACGCCATTTCTGACAGATGGCAGTCCAGTCTCTTCTTGAAAGTCTCAAGTGATGAAGCTCCCACAACTTCTGAAGGCAACTTCTGTTCCATGGGTTGATTGTTCTCACTGACAGAAAGTTCCTCCTCATTTCTAGGTTGAACCTCTCCTTGATCGGTTTCCATCCATTATTCCTTGTCTGGCCTTCAGGTGCTTTGAAAAATAGATTGACCCCCCTCCTCTCTGTGGCAGCCCCTCAAATATTGGAACTCTGCTATCCTGTCTCCCCTGGTCCTTCTCTTCGCTAGACTAGCCATGCCCAGTTCCTGTAACTGTTCTTCATATATTTTGGTCTCCAGTCCCCTAATCATCCTGGTTGCTCTCCTCTGTACTTTCTCCAAAGTCTCAATATCTTTTTTATAGTGTGGTGACCAAAACTGGATGCAGTACTCTAGGTGTGGTCTTTCAAAGCATTGACAAAAGTGTTGTTTTTTTGATGAAGGCAGGGAGGACAATTTATAGACAGATACTTAATATGCTATAGACCTGGTTCCTTGTAAATTAAAAAATTTCAGCTTTTAGGAGCTGATACTGAAACAACCACAAATTAAATGGAGTCCAAACAGTAATTCATGTTAGTCTTCCCACTGAGTGTGACCCTGAAAGACAATTGCAACTCTAAATTCTGGCATCATAGCAACTATTCTGAAACCTCTAGCATGCTCAGATAGGACCTCTTTAGTTTGTCTATGTAAACTACTGGCCAGTACGGACAATGAGGATTCATCACAAAGTCACTGGACACTGCTACCCACCATCAGTACTCCAACTTTATCCATGTTCCCTGTTACATTTTCCAATAGGCTTGTAAATGAACTGTATTCAGACTCCCAATCCAAACCTTCACTGACACAATGATCTCATCCCCCTTAACAAAGGGATTTAAGAATTTCTGCCTATAGAACTCAACCCCTACCGCTGATCATCCAGTAACAAGTATACTTTCATAGTTTTCAGTATGAATATGCAAACTATGCAAACTATGTTAAGGTATTTAGAAAGGGAGGAGCATAGTCCCTGCCCATCCTCAATTCTTTATACAACCTCATTCCCATGAAATGCCATCACAGAAGGCACACTTATCCTGTCTGATGGATTAAAACTATCAAGTGCAGAATCATCCTATCTGATCAGTATAAGAACACATTTTTTAACATCCAAAAGTGTAATCTATGATTGTTGTCTCTAACCAAAAGTGATCTTACTCTATTCCCTTTATTTCTGAAATCTTGGAACACTGCCAACGGCATGTGCTTTTTATTAGATTATATTTAAGTGGACATATAATCTGATTAATATGAAACAGGATCAGGAATATTTAAAGACCTTTGATTCTTGTTATGGAAAGTTGGAATATACAGTAATAATGTCTTTCAGCCTCCAATCTGGTTCATTTATATTATATTACACTTTTCATTCAATGTACATACTCATCTACTAGCAATGTACATACCGTTAGTCAAAAATTCAGTGAGGTAGGCTGGTAAATAGTCATTAATCATCCTAATGACTTCAACAATTTTTAAAATATTATAATATTTGTCATGACTTTAACTTACATTGCAATAATATATTTGCTATTTTACTGAACCCACTCTTCATACTGATCAAGTTCTTCAACATCTTCATGATAGCTTATGTTAAACTTTAGCATTGATTTACCTGTATTAGATATTATACATATTTCCTTAAAATATTTCAGATAAATCAAGCTAACTAAAATTCATTTTCCTTGTATATTCCTGCACCCCAGTCAAAGATCCAGACTGCCTTGTAGGATCTGTCAATTTTTAGTATGAATTTATTATTAATTTTGACCTTATCAGGCAAGGGGGTTTCTTTTAAGTAGCCAACAAGCTATAGGAATTCATTTCTCAATCCATCATTCACATCCCACTGAATTTTTTTTATTGTGAAGGTTGATGTTTTTAAATTTTATTTTGGGACTTACAGTTTTATAATCCACTTCAGAGTTTGATAACAATCCCCTCCCATTCCCATTCCTTTCTAGACATTTCTGTCCATTTAAAAGGATCTACTGTGTTTTTAACAGGGCACTTTTAGCCATTAAGGTGCAGAATACCCATATCAAAGAATTCGTAAGACTCACATAGCACCAAGTCAGAGGGTCACGGTTGTTTTTCTTTCATTTTCACTTTCATAATTATTATATTTCCTCAACATGTTATATAGCCATATTGGTTTACTTTGTTATTTTCCATTTGCTGGTCATTGGAATTATTTGCAATTGTTCTTTTATAACAACCCCTCTTTAAAGAAATTCTTACTATTTTTAATCTCTCTTCCTCATCACTTTCTCCCTAACACAAAACAATTTTTGTAATTTCTAACTATTAAAATCTGACTTTTTAAAAGTCAAATATGCATATTTATTGTATTCAGGTTTATTTTCCTTTCAAATCACTATCTCCAATATTACATGGTAACTTTTTTCTTATGTCCTTGCTATTTCCACTTCATTTGCTAACTTTTCCCTATTAGTTAGTAATTATGTTCTTTCTTGCATATTTTAAAAATTTGCCCTGAGAAGAGAATTTAAGAACAAAATGTGTTTAGTACATAATGCCTAAAGTACTAGGACAATATTTTGGACATTCTGTTATTTTAAGAGCATTCTGGATCATATTAATTTCATGTAACCATAAAGAGAAACACTCTTGCCTTTCAATAAAGTATACTGGTAATAAATAGTATGCTTTAAAACCTATAATATAAAATTATTTCCTCATATACAATAATTAGCAATATAATTAATATTTACATTTTCATTTCTTTGATGGCACTTCATTCTAGAAAAATAATGAAAACTTTATTTTTTTTAAAAAAATGAAATAATTATTTCTTATTTGTTCTTCCATTGCTCCCACAAAAGGATCTCTGCATGAAAGAATATTGTACTATTACAAACAAATCCTTATTCTTTGTTTTAAAATATTTGAAACTATCAAGAATTAGAAAATGGTCATTCACATCAATATTAAATGAAACCAGCAATCATGTTTTTCAATAGCTTTACAATGTTTATACTATCAAGTGGGAAATAAAAACTTAGCATTTAAAAAAATCCATTATTGTGCTAAATATTTTGTATTGCAAGTATCTTTAGAGAATATGTTGTCATTTTTACTGTTATTTTTGTTGGAAACTTAAGTGCCTTAAGTTTTTAAGGTTACTTTTTAATATTGTCTTAAAATCAACAATAGGTCATAATGCAAAATCTTTCCAAACCTAAATGTCTTTTAGCTTGAAAACTGTAAAGTTAGAATTGTAATAGCACCAAAATTGAAATGCCTTTTGACTGGTTTTGATTAAACATCTTTGAAAGCCAAATGGTCCATTTTAGACTTTATTCCCATTTGAAATAACTTGAACATATGTCACTGTGAAATCCCTGCCAAATTGATTCTTAGCCATACATTTATATATGCCTGAATTTGATAAATTTGGATTGTGAATTATTAATGTTCCTTGTGGATAAAGAATCTCACTTCCAGATAATTGACCTTTGATGCCTGTGAAAAATAATGAATGGTTAGGCAGCTCCCATGTAATTTCTGGATCTGGTATCCCAAATGCCATACAATGAAGCTGAATCGCCAATCCAGCCACAGTGTGAATATTCCTTGGGGGTCGTTTTGTAATCCTTGGTGAATGTCCCACAATTGTTACAAAAACAACTACTGTTGAATCACCGATATAGTTCTGAGCTTTGCACATATAACTTCCTCTATCATGAACATTGGTTTCTCTAATAAGTAAGGTACCATTCTCTAATAATGTATACTTCCCATTAATTTGAGGCCGGTCTAAGACAAAGCCACTGGGAAGTGTCCATATAATGTTTGGCTTGGGACTTCCAGCAGCGAGACAGTGAAGCGATAAAGATTCCCCATTCATGCTTTTAATTGCCCCTCTTGAGTGGAAAAAAATTGTGGGTGTTTCTCCAGTTTCCAATATTATCAACTTTTCAATGTAGCCTACTTGATTTTTAGCTGTACATCTGTATTTTCCTGCATCTGCTTTAGAAAGTCTATTGACAACAAGGGTGCCGTTGCTTCCCAAATAAAACCGGAGTGTTCTAATACCAATGTAGAACCGTGTGCCATTTGGTAATATCCAAATTATCTCAGGACGTGGGTTTCCATCAACAGAACAATTCAAAAATATGGTTTTTCCAGGTTTTGCTGTGACTTTCTCATTAAATGGGTTCTTGAAAACCGGGCGCCTTAGGATCTCGAGCACTTCTAAATGGACTACTAGCATGCTTTCTCCCCCATCATTACGTGCTACGCAAATAAACTCCGCCGTATCTGAAGATCTTACATTGCGAATTTCAAGAGTCCCGTTTCTATGTATGGTTATCCTACTTCCATAATATGGGGCTGTTAGGAAAATATTATCAGGCATGATCCACATAATCTGGGGCACAGGATCTCCTTCAGCATTGCAAACTATTTGTTTTTTTGAGTGTTTTATAGCTGTTGCTTTAATGACAGTCTTGTTAGAATACAAACCATTGATCAGAGGTGGTTTAGAGATTACATCTAGTTTATAAACCTTACTGTCATCTCCACCAGAATTGCGTGCTACACATATATATGCTCCAGCATCTAAAAGCCTTACTTTAATGATTGACAATGACCCATTAATATGGAGAATATATCTCGGAGTAGAAACTAAAATCATATTGTTAGAAGGCAACAGCCAAAATATTTTCGGCTTAGGTTCCCCTATAGCATCACAGTCAAAGAATGCATTATCTCCTGCTTTTATCTTTGCATAGGCCTTTAAATTCTGCTTGATACGAGGTGCAGCTGCAACCACTTTTATCTGCACTTTCATCTCATCTTTTCCCAATGTATTTTGAGCATGGCAAGTGTAATCCCCCTCTTCCATCATTCCAACCTTATTGAAATACAGAGTCCCATTGTCAAACAGAGTATATTTCTTCAGTGTATGTCCACTATCATCAGCTTGCATTGCATTATTGATTGTTGTACCATCTGGCAAACTCCAAGATATTTCTGGCTCAGGAGATCCTGAAGCTTTACAATCCACTTTGAAGTCTTTTCCATAAGGTACCAGTTTCTTAAAATACTGTTTGTGATCAATTTTTGCAGGCTTCATTGTCACACTGACTTTCAAAAGGATCAAATCATCACCCATTCTGTTTCGTGCTACACAAATATAATCACCTGCATCCTTTTCTGTGATTGACTCAACAGCTAAGGATCCATTGGGATACACATGGATTCGGCTTCCCATTCTGGAAAAAAAAGGGGGAAAAAGTATCATTTATTTTGGGCTGTATGTCCAATTTCAAAGTTGTTGATTCTCATAGTAATTGAACAATTAAAAAAAAAAGCTATTCTAGAATTATAGGATTGGAAGGAACCCAACTCAAACTCCCTTCTTGGTACAGGAATCCAAATTAAAGCATTCCTGACAGGCAGCCTAAATACTTCACCTAAGCTTTCCTACTGTCAGAAAATTTTTCTAATTAGCTGTCAGGGTAAGTGCTGATGAAATATAACATATTTTAGTGGGGTCCTAAAAGTGAAAGGAGTAGATTTCTATAATACAATGGCTGCTAAAAGAAATTTTGCAACTCTCCTAAAGATATTTGTTTGTTTAGTTCTATGGCTGCCTTCTCAGTCAAGTATATAACAATTGAAAGGTCAAGTATATTAACTGAAAATATTAAAAACATTTAAAAACAATAAAAACAGTAAAATACGAATGCTTGGATTCCTATTGAACAGTAAGCAGTACTGTAAGTAAGAAGAGAGTCAGTTTGGTCTAGCGGTTAAGGCACCGGGCTAGAAAAGGGGAGACCACAAATTCTAATCCTGCATGATCCATGAAAGCCAGCTGGGTGACCTTGAGACAGTCACTCTCTCTCAGCCCAGCTCACCTCACATGGTTGTTTTGGGGAAAATAAGACGAGGAAGGAACATTAGTATGTTTGCTACCTGGAGTTATTTATAAAAATAATAACACAGCATAAAAAAGTCTTTTAAAAAAGAAACAAATGAAGTTGCCCTCAGAACCAGTGGAAATACTATTATTAAGTGGGATATAAGGTAGGCTGCACAAAGAACATCTAAAATATACATAGGTAGAGTTTCATGTAACGGGCAAGTTTGCTCTACAAATCAGGTATGATATTTTCTCTCCAAAACTGCAGAAGGTAAGACAAAAAAGGAGGCTAAAGAAAAAGCTGTGCCATGTGTCACGTGTGTCAGAGTCCCTCAACCTTTCTGCTTTTGTGGACCGGAAAGGGGGGGGGGAGAGAGGGAATGGTTCCATGAAGGCAGCCAGCAAGCATGCGCATGCTGCTCTGTCTGTGCAACTGGACTGCACCCACACACGCTTGCTGCTTACACATGGGGTTGTGTGCCTACATATGCACGCTTGCCCGCCCACTACTTCTGCTGTCCAAATCTAAATGGTTCACGGCAGGGGTGAAATCCAAATTTTTTTACTACTGGTTCTGTGGGCATGGCTTTGTGGGCATGGTGTGGCTTGGTGGGTGTGGCTTGGTAGCATAGCAGGGGAAGGATACTGAAAAATTTCCATTCCCACCCAATTCCAGGGGAAGGATACTGCAAAATCCCCATTCCCTCCCCACTCCTGAGGTAA
This sequence comes from Grayia smithii, assembly GCA_032468115.1. Taxonomy (NCBI): domain Eukaryota; kingdom Metazoa; phylum Chordata; class Lepidosauria; order Squamata; family Grayiidae; genus Grayia; species Grayia smithii. The sequence continues at coordinate 14,009 of JANHFM010005782.1, read as the reverse complement.
GGATATTGCAAAATCTCCATTCCCACCCCACTCTGGGGCCAGCCAGAGGTGGTATTTGCTGGTTCTCTGAGCTACTCAAAATTTCCACTACCAGTTCTCCGATTTGCTCAAAATTTCCGCTACCGATTTTCCAGAACCTGTCAGAACCTGCTGGATTTCATTCCTGGTTCACGGTCCTGTAGTGGGCTATGGCCCAGGAGTGGGGGACCCCTGTTTTATGTAATACCTGCTTGGTACTAAAAATATTCTACCTTCAGTTATATTTTTTCAAGATTAAACAACATACTCAGTTTCCTCAATCTTTGTTTACAAGGATTAGTTTCTAATCCCTTAATCTTTCTTTCTGATGTTCAGAATTTGATGCAACACTGAAATAAACTTAGTGAAATTGTTACTTCATGTGATTGTGAAGGTAGACTTTGAAAAAATTGCATTTACCTAATACCACACATTGCTTTTTGCTACATAGAACAGACAAACTTTCTGATAGGGCCACTTTACTGTGCAAGGCCCAAACTATCAGAGCTTTACATGTCAAATAATTTTCTCTAGCAAATTGTATTATTCATTAATATTTTTGCTGTGTAAATTCATTACTTGAATTTCCACCAACAATATGTTCCTTTAATCTGTTAAGAAAATTATCCTAATGAACATAATATGTCATATGGCCTGCTCACCATATTGCCAACAGTGAAATATTCCAAAGGAAAAATGCTTATTTGTGTTTGTTTTGGAAGAGAATTGCTGGGGGCTTGTAACATTTTGTGATAGTTTAAAGAGATTTCCAAATAGAAATAATCCATCCCAAGACACTACTTTCTCAGGATGTCTGCCATTGGTCATAAAAGCTACTTCCATTGTTTATGATTTAAAGATGGATTACTCCTTTATCTGATTGCAGGAGTGAATAAAAGTGAATCAACATCTTACAATTATCTCCTTTCCTCCTATTTATGCATCCAAATATATGCCTCTGAATTTAGTATTAACAAAATATATAACTGTAGCCAGTGGTGAAATCAACTTACCTTCGCTACTGGTTCGGGAATGAGAGTGCGCTATATGCATACATGCCTCTTCTGCACATGCCCAGAAGTTCTGCGCATGCACAGAGGGTCAAAAAGTGGACGTAATGACATCCCACCGGGTAGACGGAGCCTCCCGCTGCCAGCACTACCAGCTCATGCAAGCCAGATAGATCCAGGCAGATTTTACCGCTGACTGTAGCTAACCATTTATCTTCGCCCATCCATTGTATTATTTCTATTTAACATTATTCCTAATAATTTGCTCATGTTGTGATTATGGACTGCCAATGGGCATTTGGTTATTCCCACTGGAACAGAATGCAGTACCATATACAAATGTCACAGATAGTAGGGCTGTTCTCAGAATCTTGCATGCCCAGTCTTAAATTACAGCTAGTCCCAAAGCCAGCAAGTAAGCATTTGGCTAATTATTTTAGATTAGTTTCTTCTATTTTCCATCATTCTCTCATTTGCATTTCATTCTACTTTACCTCCTTCTAGCATTTTGTTTCCCCTTTTATTCTTCTATACTACTCCATGTTACATACTAAGGGCTAAACCGCTCTACAGCTTTCTCAATCACCATTTTTTTCATCACCTTGCAATCTAAGCAGCTCAAACAACAGCCATAAAAACCTTCATGTCAGAAAAATTCACAGCCAGAAACTGTTTTAAATTCGCTTCCAAAAAAACTTACCTGTGCCATTGGTCAACAACCGCTTTGGAAGGTAATCTCCACATTATCCTGGGTTTGGGCTCCCCTGTAGCTGAGCAATTCAGAAGTAACCTATTCCCAAAATTCAGCTGAGTCCATCTTTGGGATGTAGCTGAAATTCGGGGTATTATATCTCGGTGTTCCACTTGAAGTAGTACTACTCTCCTTTCTGAACCAGTGGAGCTTGTAGCTATACATTCATATTTACCGCTGTCAGAAGGAACTATATTCCTGATAAGAAGTGTTCCATTAGAGAACAAAAAAACCTTGTCATTTAGATAGTCCAGTGGTTTCACCTCTGTTTCATCAGGGAAGACCCAGTGAACAGTTGGATGAGGGTCTCCTTTGACAGTGCAAGGAAACTTCAAACTTTTCCCCATGGTCTCTAGTATAAGTTGCTTCTTATCTTCCAGTATAATGGGTGGTGCAGCAATCACTTGCAACCTTATTGCCATAGTATCTGAGCCAATTGGATTATCAGCTGTACAGGTATATATCCCTCTGTCATAAACACTGACTTTCTTGATCAGTAAAGTGCCATCTGAGTGTAGAGAAACAGCCTCATTTTCTATTGAAAATTCAGAGATATGAGTTTTGTTTGCAAGGACCCAAGTTATAGAAGGAATGGGACAGCCTTCAGAGGCACACTTCATAACTACTGGCTTGCCAGCGTGAACAGTAATGATCTTGAAACTTTTCCCTAGAATTCTTGGTGGATAGGTAACCACAGACAAAGTGACCAGAAGCTTGTCTGAACCTTGATGATTGGCAGCCACACACAAGTACTGTCCACGATCCTGGATGTTGACATTCTGAATAGAGAGTGTACCGTTGGGAAGAATCTTAAATCTGTTACCATGTCTGTTTTTTGATGCATCAGCTCCTGTTTAACGAAAGAGAAACTAATGTTAGATTTATTAAAATGTTGCCCATTGCATAGCTTATTAGAATATTAATTTGCAAAGAAGAAAATAAGATTCTGAATTTCTTCATAAAATTCTCTTTGAATTATTTCTTCACTTAGCTTTTTTCCCTTAGAACAACTATAGGCAGCAAATTAAATATCTCAATTAATTTCATATACTGATTATTATGTTTAGTGATGCTTCTTATATCCATTAATCAGGCCTGTATTTGCCTGCTTTAAATTCAGAGCTTACTTATATATTGAATTTTTTTTTTGCCTTAGTCTAGTATCACATGACTGCATTCATATAGTATATTAATCCAAGAATATCGGCCTAACCAGCATGAACAATAATGTGATGTTTACCTTCTCTCATTAATAAAGTAGATAAAAAGAAACAGCTTGCAACAGCTTCATATAAACAGCCAATCATGATTTATTGTAAAACAGCAAAATTTAGCTTTAAGATGATTTATGATTATGATTTATTTGAATTACTTGACTCTATTATTCCATGCTTTTGGTATAATGTGATACTATCCCTTTTTAGATTATTTACCCACTTTGATCAAGAAATGGAAAAATAATGAACTGTGTATACTAGCAAAAGGCCTGTTTATATTGAAGTTTATAGGACAAGATTCCTGGCTTTAACTAGTTTCTTTTATAGTTTATTTGGAAAGATTCTTCTTGGCTCCATATCTACATTATTTATACATGCATGTTTTTAATCCAGTTAAGAAAAAGCATAAATATTATTTTCTCATGGGGTGAATTATATTATTCTGGACCAGAGAAAACATGCTACAGTTTAATGCTTTTTTATGGAAAGCTGGTGCTTTAGGTTTTTCCACAATATGCCAATGTGGTGTGATAATTAAAGCACTGGCTAGAAACCAGGACACTAAGTTTCCTGTGTTAGGTACAAAACCAGCAGGATGATCTTAGGCCAATCACCTCTCTCAGCTTTAGGAAGAATCCAATGGGAAGCCACTTCCAAAAAACTTTGCCAAGAAAACTTCAGGGACTCATTGGACAGTTGCCAGAGTCAATACTGTCTTAAAACTCCACCTTACTGCATTAACTGTATACTTTTTATACTATTCTCTTAAAATACTCTAGCTTAATTGAAATATTTTTTAAGTATAGCTCTTAAGTATACTTCAGAATTATCCCAGAATCATTCTAAACATTCTGAATATGGTTTCAGAGCAACAATACTGTATCATGCTATTCAGTGGTGGGTTGCTACCGGTTCACACCGGATCGGGCGAACTGGTAGTAGCAGGAGGCTCAGTCCACTTGTCCAGACACTTCTGTGCATGCAGAAGCACTGGGTACATGCACGAGCGAACTGTTAGCAATGGGATTTGGAACCCGCCCCTGATGCTATTACTTTCTATGCTTAGAGAAAATTTAACTAAACTTTGGATTATTATTGTTTGTTTTCTTTATATCCATTTATTTTTCTGGCACATGTAATTCTTTTCCATTTTATGAAATATTTTAGTTAGATTTGAGACAGGCCCAAAGTCACCAGCAAATTTCACAGCTGGTTTTAAAATCTGACTTTAATCCTAATCTAACACTATATCACATTGTGGTTATTCTTTTATCATTTAATTCTAGGACAGTGAATATACATAAGAAATTAATTTTGTATGCTTCATTTCTTAAGTCACATCTTGTTTATGATAAAAGAGAACACATGTAAAATATTAATTTGAAAGCTTGCCTGCTGATATCTTGGTCCAATGGATGGTTGGTTGAGGATTTCCACTGGCTTCACATGGAATGAAAGCATCTGAATTAGCCAGGACAGTAAACATTGCAAATTTTCCTCCACTTATTCTGGGTTTTGCCAATCTGGTTTGATAGAATGAATTTAATTCTCCTGAATTGGTAGTGGTGGCTACCTGCTCTGTTCTTTCAGACCAGTTTCTGATGTAATTGTTCTTATCTGTCTTCCACAAAGGAGTATATAGGGTGGAGCTTTGAGGTGATTTTAATACCGTGAATGTGTTAATTATGAGCGGTTTTCCAATATCCCTGATTTTAGAAAATGGAAACTGTTGTGAAATTTTACCCCATCTGGGAGATGAAGTAGTTTGTGTAGCTTTGATGAGCCTTGCTTGGGATAGTAATGGACTAGTGGTCATGTAAATTGCATTAGTAGGAATTTGTGGATTTATCTCATTTTTCACATGAAGAGCTGTTTTTGTTATCTGTGTTTTTGGAGCTGCATTTAGTCCCACATATGGGTAAGATTCCTTATCCGCTTGTCTAGTAGTTTGTGCTACTTTAGTAAACGTTGGTCCAGTTGTTACCAAGGACATGTATGATAATTCTGTGCTTATCTTTGTTGTATCCCATGACATTTCAAACTGTGGAGCTGTAGATGAAAGTTTTTCAGATGTCAGTTCCATTGGTGGCTTAATGGTGTAAGCATTGTCAAGGGACTCCTGAGTGGTATTTAAGAATGTATTGTCTTTTTTTATATCTGCTGTGCTAAGAATTGGTAGTTGTGGTATAACTGTACCTATATCCATAGTGGTGAATTTTGAAAACAATTCAGTCGGTATGAGACTAGGAGGTTCAGTTACATTCTTTATTGTTTTCATAATAGTAGAAGAAATAATTTTTTTAAAGGGTGTTACAAATTCATTGATCAAAATGTTTCTATGGAAAGGCCTTGACTTTTGCAGAGGTTTTCTCCTCCTTTGACCCTTCTTTCTATGTCGTCGAAACGTTTTGAGTTTGGAAATCTTCTTTGCAACAGTGGTAGTAGGATAATGAATCAGTTGGATGGTTGTAGTATCAGTTTGTTTATCAGGTGTAAAATTATACATAGGCCCTGTGGATGGTGATTCTGTAGTACTGAATGATAATATTGGATTATCTTTTAGTAATGATACGTTCTCACTGATATGTGTAATTGAGTCTATAGGAACATCAGTTTGATTGTCAATTTTGGAAACATCAGTTTCACATATTGATGAATTTTTGTATGTTGGCCCCGAGATGTGAAAATCTGTAACAGATATTTCAGATGAGGGTTTTGTCTCTATTGTAAATTGCTTCTGCAGTGGCTTTTTTTGAACGTAGCTGGTAACAAAAGCATTAGGTGAAGGTATTTCTGCATTTGAAACACTGGAAGAGACATCATGGCTACTAAAGGAGGGAATAGTGGATTTGATCATGAAAGGTGATACATTAACTTTGGTAAATGTACTTTTGATGTTAAACTTAGATTTATGGACATTGGTTGTGAATTGGTTAGCTGATGGATCTATATCAGGGATTGCTTTATGTGTATCTGATTTTATTTTTCTTTGTGGAACAACCTGGGTGCTTTTCGAGTAGAAGGGGATAGTTGTAGAAGTTTCATACACTTCATCTGTATCTATCTTGTTACTTGAGAATATCACAGCGTGACTTGAAATTGTTGATTTTGGATACTGAGGTTTGATCGATGTATACATAAATGTTTGTGGGGTAAATGATTCAACGGATATATTAGAAGGAGTTGGTATGCTTATTTCTGCAGGGAGAGTAAGACTTGAGCTTTCTGGAACAAACCCTGATTTAGGAAAAGCAAATCTATGCCCTGCATTACTGGGAATACGGTCAGGTCTAATTATTCGTCTTCTTCCAAAGGTTTTTCTTCGTCTGCTGTACCATCTGGGGAATGGACTATGAGTTGCAGAATCCTTAAGTACCTCGATTTGTTGATGGGCAAGAGTGGCTGAGTCTGGAGATACCTGAAATGTTATTTTTTTTCTACTGTAAATATAGCCATGTTGTGATGCATCATTAGACAAACTGATCGCTGCTGAGGGCACTTGATGGCTTGATTTTTTTGACACTTTCTCAGCATTTTCTGCCAATAAATCAGGTTTTTCAACAATTTTGTGTGGAATTATAAATTGGCTATTATTAGTAATAGCCATTGTTGGTGTTACTGTTAGTTTGCTTTTAAAATAGACATTAGCTTCTTCAGATGTTACCAATCTCGGAAAAGAATTTGACGTGTTTTCTGCGCTGTTGGATTCTTTAAACAATGAGGGCATTGTTACTTTCATCAGGGTTGGTGGCGTAGGCAGTGTTTGATATCTTTCAAGGCTTATTCCTTTCATTTCAGATTTTGGCTCATTTAGCCAATTCTGGTTTGTAGGTGTCTCAGACTGCATAAGCATAGAACTGGTTGCTGAAGGTTCTGATTCTGCAACTGTGATATGTGTTACAAAAGAGCTGTAATTATCTGATACACTTCCAGGTTTTGCTGTTGCTACATTTCCTGATGCTTCTCTCAAAGTATATTTTGAAGGTCTTCTAGGTGCTAGAAACACAAGTTGTTCCTCAGCTAATATATCATCTCCAGATATCTCTCCCTCATTTCCTAAGCTTTTTGAAGACAGAAGTAGCTTTTCCGTTGGTTTTACTGTTATATTTTCTTGCCTTTTTAACAATGTGATATTCCTTGTTTTTTCTAAAAATGTTGCCCAGTGCAATGGATTGATTCTCTTGGTAGAAAGACCAAATCTCTTTTGTCCTCTAAACCTTCTGCTTATCTTGCCTCCATTGAGCCTATAGACTTCTTTGTACTTGTTTTGGGTTTTATTTTGTATTAAATAATTTGTAAATGAATTTTGCATGGATGCTTGGCTGGTTACCTCAGCAGGACCAGTAGAAGGAAAAAAATTAATTTGGCCAATGAAGTCATGTTCTTGGTTGCCAGACCCTTCTGTTGCTTCACTATCTACCTGAGTATCTTTTTTTGTGAGTTGTTGTGACGTGCTCAAATTCTTTTTAACAAGTACTTGATAAACTAAGTAATCTACACCATATTTATTGGCCGATATACACATGAAATGGCCATTGTCTTGTCCTGCTATTGGTTGTATTTTTAATGTGCCATTGTGAAACAGAAGTTTATTTTGAAAAGAACTATGAAGAATCATGTTTCCTGGTATGACCCAATTAATAGAGGCATCTGGGACACCTGTAGAGAGGCAGGAAAGATCAATATTTTCACCTAAAAACACTGCAAGCTGTGGTCCATTTAAAAGGTTGTGCTTCAGACTTGGATCTATCACTGTAATTCTAAAAGTTAAGACATCAGCATCTTCATAGTTGGTTCCTATACAGTGATAAAGTCCAGTGTCAAAATGATCTGCTGAATGTAGTAAGAGCTTACCAGATTTTTCTATCACTATTCTTCCATCTTCACTTACATATGGAGCCTTAACCTTGGTCCCATCAGGTAATAGCCACTCAGTTACAGGGGCAGGGTCTCCAATTGCTTGGCAATCCAATTCTACAGAACTATTGACTAAAACCGAATATTCAGTTTTGGAATTCTTGTTTCGTAAGATCATGGCCCACATTTGTTTGGTGGGTTTTGGGACATCATCAGGAAGAATGATTTGAGCATCTGTTGAATATTGGATATGCAGCATATTGAATGTAGTTGCAGTTCTGTCCAATTGCATTGACACTTGATTCTGCATCAGCCAAGGAGGCTTAGCTGTCAGTTCAGCTTTTATGTCAGTGAAAAGTTCTTCATTTTTAGAATCTATTTGTTTGTACTTGTAGCCAATAGAAGGCATTTCTGATAGTAAGTGTTCCCTTCTCAATTTTAGTGGAGAATCACTGTAAAGAGCAAGAATACTCCACAGTTGATGAATATGATCATGGTCAATGCTACACTTAAGAACAGTTGACAATGATATTTCAAGTAGTGTGCTGTTATCAGTTTTTGTAAATATAATTGGAGACATTTTTGAAGGTTTCTGTACATTACAAGCTATATTTGCTTGATTTCCTGATTGGTCTATTAAGTTTAACGACACAGATCCTATAGGAGCCATAAAATCTTTGGGAGACACTGAAGTGAATTCTCCATCATCTACCATAGTTACAGTTTTCAACTTTAAATCTGTGTCTATACTTGGTTTACTACAATTAAATGAAGGCAGTGGAATTTTAGTTAAGTGTTTCTCTTTAGAATTCCTGGGGTTGGTGCACAATGGACATTGCAGTGCATCTGTAGCCTCTTTGCCTTTTTTGCATTTTACAACATCTAGAAAGAAAGAGTAAAAGTAAATTGATTCTCTATTGTAGAACAAAACAGTTCTAATCAGTTGAACTGTATTTCTGGTACCTGTGAGGCAAGCATTTAGTAGCCATTACAAAACAAAATTGGAAGGAGCAAAGTAGGCCCTTAAATCCAAACTTCTTACGAGAAATTGAAACTGCAAATTGTGTCATAACATTTTTTGTTCTAAAATTGTTTCTTTTGAACACATTTTATTTGCCTCTTCAGCCTCCCCAAACTGACTGACAAGCTTTGTCCCTGCCCCTTTTTTGCTACCACATTCCCCAATGATTTCTGTTACCACCATCACCACCATCCCTGGAAAGTTAAGAGACTGAGTTGTGACTCAAACATTGCCCAGTTCTGCTTTACATGCAACCTTTAGCTGAGTCAAATCCATTTTCTCTTTTTTCCCTGAGTGGCTCAGCTAAATATCATTGTAGTAATTTCAATTCATTTTCATCTCATGTTGATTTATAGGTAATAGATTTCTCACTTAGTTTTGTGTTATCTAATAAGATTTCCTCTACTTCATTACCCAAGTCATTAATAACAATATTGAAGAAAATGAGATTAGAATGCTGTGACATCCCACCAGATGCTCAATCTAGTTGTGCAAGCAGAGTTTAACAATCTTATTTTTGTGGAATACTTGATGCTCTCTATGCTTGGTTATTTGTTTGCAGATATTTCATTACTTGAAATAACATCATCAGTACAGGCGATTGTGGGGTTTGCTCCTGCTAATATACAATACCCTGCTCTGCCTTTGTTGGTGGCGGTGTAGTTTTTTCTTTGGTAGTTACTTGAATAAAATATTATTTTCTGGTTGATTATCTGATGTTAGTCTCTGCAAATCTGAATGTTGGCCTACTAGAAAGTGTTTTGATCTTTTAGTTTCCTTTTTTTTTTTGCCTCTTTCGAATGATGTATAAATATGGTTTATATGTATGTGTCTACTGATAGCTGTTTGTCTTAATCACAAACTTCCAGGAATTCCCAAATGTTTTTGTATTTAGCCTATCTGTAAGCAAACAATACCCTAATCAATGAACTACCAAAGAGAAAACCACACCACACTAATAATGGCAAAGAAAGCTACTATGGACTGTCATGCAAACCCCTCATTCATTAGTACTGATATTACTAGTTGGGTAATGAAAGTTCCCCAAGCAAACAGCCAAGCTCAGAAACCACCAAGGACTCCACAGTTCAACCATGAATTACATATAAAGTATAATATTCTCTGTGCATCCTGTCAATTACTGCAATCTTAGTGAATGAGACAAGCAGATATTTGAGGTATATTGTTGCAATTTATACAAAAGACAATATGTACCTGAATGCCTTTCTGCCCATTTGGCAAACCATTTCAAAGCACAATCACAAGTCCAAGGGTTTCCATGAAGATAGAGACTTTCTAGTTCAGACATATATGAAAAAATGTCTTGTGGCAGAGAAGTCAGGAAGTTATCTGACAAGTAGATATGCTTTATGGCAGATGTTCTGAACACCTTGAGATACCTCAAAGTGACAAAAGTATCTGGATGAAGTTGTTTAAGTAAATTTCCTTCCAAATGGACTAACTTCAGAGATGTGAGACCATAGAAAGCTTTTGGGTTTACAAATTCAATTTTATTATGATCCAGGTGCAAACGTACCAAAGCTATGAGACCATGAAACGTGTCTGCTTGAATAATTTTGATTTGATTATAGCTCATCTTTAAAATCTGTTGATAAAAAAAGAGAATAAGAAAAAGAGTCTAAGCTGAAGTTACATGTAATTCAAAGACTTCTAAAAAGTGATTTTCAGACTAACACAACTAGAAAATATGATCTCAATTCACACAATATGCTAAATGATGTGGTTTCATTGATTTTGACTGAGTATGTTGTATAACCCAACATTGTGGTTATTCAATAAATTGTGGTTAAATCATATTTAAACCTATGAATGAACTTGTAATTATGGTCAGTGAATCTTATTTTTTATCAAATATGTTTAGGATTGCGGCCATTTATTCAATGAGAAGAATGATGAAAATGAAAGGTGAATAGAGTGTAATAAACTTATTTCTTACACTCCTCAGAACCATTCTTCCTCCACCTTCCAACAACAGGTTTGGGACTTTGTCAACTCTAAACAAAATCAGTGATGGACAATTTCCAGCTTAATCTTACCTTTAACAAATGTAAATCAGAGAATGTCTTGTCTTGAATTGTTTGTATCTGATTACTGTGCAACATCAACAATTCCAGTTTATCCAGGCCAGAAAAATCTGTCTCAGTCAGTTTAACCAAATTGTTGTAACTGTAACAAATATTTAATTCCATATCTGGGTTTAGTTAGTCAGCTATAGTTTAAACGTTAAACAAACAAAAATAGAATCTCTGTTCTGAAGGTGTTTAAGCAGACTATAATTAAATTTTGTTATTTAAAATTGAAAATACTTTGATCAAACAAATGAAAAATATGACTCTTATTATCATGCACTCAGGTATCACCTAATCAGTATTAAATCTATACAATTTTTCTCTTGTTCCTCTCAAGGTGTTCTGATAATAAAAACAATGAAACACTACATATATAATACATTTATGAAATTACACCACCAAACAACAAAGTACCATCAAACCATCATGAACACAACACATATAAATGGAAGAATTAGAAAAAAGGCTTAGAACCTAACCTCTTAATACTGTTTAAGAAGTCCTCGACTTACAACAATTCATTAAATGACTGTTAGAAGTTACAACGGCACTGAAAAAAAGTGACTTATGACTGTTTTTTACACAATCGTGACATCCTCATGTGACATCCCCATGGTCAGTGGTGGTATTCAGCCGGTTATATCTGGTTTGGGTGAACCGGTAGTGGGTAGTGGTGGCTGTGGGAGGCCCGGATGTCACCGCAACTCGTTTTTGATGCTCTGTGCGTGCGCGGAAGGCTCTACGCATGCACGGAGGTGCACACGCTTCTCCATTTGCGAACTGGTAAGTGAAAGTAAGTGAATACCGTCACATAATCAAAATTCAGATGCTTGGCAACTGGTTCATATTTATGACAGTAAAAGTGTTTCGGAGTCATGAGATCCCATTTTGCAACCTGACAAGAAAAGTCTATGGGAAACCCAGATTCACTGTGTTATTTACTTAACTGCTACAGTGATTCACTTAACAGCTATGGCAAGAAAGGTTGTAAAATGGTGCAAAATTCATGTAACAAAATGTCTCGATTAGCAACAGGAATTTTGGGCTCAATTGTGGTCCTAAATTGAGGACTACCTGTATTCAAAATCAGAGTGTTTACAGATAGTGAAGGCTCAATCAATCATTTATTGCTATCCTAGACCAGCATAATAAAAAGATAAACGTTCCCCAGCACATGTGTGCTAGTCATTTCTGGCTCTAGGGGGTGGTGCTCATCTCCGTTTCTAAGCCGAAGAGCCAACGCTGTCCAAAGACATCTCTATGGTCATGTGGCTGGCATGCCTAAACACTGAAGGTACACAGAGCGCTGTTACCTTCCCACCAAAGGTAATCTCTATTTTTTTATTTGCATTTTTTACGTGCTTTCGAACTGCTAGGTTGGTAGAAGCTGGGACAAGTAACGAGAGCTCACTCTTTTACGTGGAACTAGGGATTCGAAACAGTGGTGGGTTGCTCCTGGTTCGGCCCGGTTCGCGCGATCGGGTAGCGATGACGGTGTGACGTCACTGAACTGGTTCTCCGCACCTGGGAGCTGGACCCACCCACGCGCCCATACTTACTTTTTTTCTGCTTTGTGCATGCACAAAGTGCTTTTTTTGAGGTTTTTCCCCCCAAAAAAAGTTACTGCGTATGCGTGGAGTGCACGTTTGGTCCTCGTGCTTGCTTTGCTTGCGCACGCGCGCCAATCACATGCAAAGCATGTGGATGAAAAGAACCGGTAGTAAAGGTAAGTAGAACCCATCCCTGATTCGAACCACTGAACTGATGACCTTCTGATCAACATGCTCAGTGTCTTAGCCACTGAGCCACTGCGTCCCTAGATCAGCATAATAGTGAGGGTTTAATGGAGCTGAGATTGCTCAATGGTAGCAAAACACCAAGGAAACTGACAATACATTTTATTATACTATAATAATATAAATAAAATGAATAATTAAAATATATTTTACAAGATAATAAGTAAAAACATGAAGGCATGCTAAAAACAATCAACATATTTCAAACAGAAGGTATTTAAAGACAAAAATAATCAATTTTTCATGCTGAATAAAAAGCAAAATTTTTTTGTGCACTGGAGAATTGGATGGGAGTTCCAGAGTAGAGGAACAATTTCCAAGAACATTTTCTCTATCCCATCATGGAATGATAATAAGTGTTTCCAATTTCAAGTCTATGTAATTACAGTTATTGGGAATCATGAATCATATAAATTTAATAAATAATAATTTGGGTTTGTTGCAGGGTACAGCTGTCATCTTGTTCCTATGGTTTCTTGTTCATGGGAATACTTGCATACGAACAGATTATCTATCTTGAAAGAGATTCTTATCAGCAACAACAAATCATAGATTCTGCATTCTAGTGAACTCCCCACCCCCGAGTACTGGATACTGTCTGTTCCAAAAATCCCTTTTATGGATAATGAGGCATAACACATGGGAGAATTATTCAATGCATTCTGTGTACTATGTACAGATTCCTTTCCTGACTTCTCTGCATCTTAGGAAATAGAGGGGAACTATTCCATAGACACTAAACACCGAAGGCATTCGTGACCAGTGACCATCTTTTTTGCTGTGGCTTCATATTTGTAAACTCCAGCAGGCCTCTGAAAGCTTGAATATTTGTTCACTGCCAAAGTCTCTGAGAAACTGCTGAATTATGAGTGACCACTAAAATATAGCTGGTTATCAAAGCAGCCTCAATTTATGGTTCACTAACAAAGATGATTTTGTTTGCTGATTTGGATATGTAAGTTATAAACAGATGCTATAATTGCTTTGATCTGAAGCTGTTAACTATAACATTGCAATACTGGGGAGATAATGGGCTTTAGATTTCCCGTAGTTAACATTTTTAAAAATGTTATATACAAACATTTTGAAATGTTTTGTACAAAATATAAGCTTACATTATCGCAAACTAAATTTGAGTCTGTATTCTATAGGATCTACTAAAAAATGATCCATCATTTCCTTCCTTCCTTCCTTCCTTCCTTCCTTCCTTCCTTCCTTCCTTCCTTCCTTCCTTCCTTCCTTCCTCCTT
>JANHFM010005781.1:86369-98662 GCA_032468115.1 Grayia smithii | reverse complement strand
CAGCCCTGTGTGAGCGCACTGGGCGGTGGGATAAAGGCTGAAGGTGGTCCTCCAAACAGGCATAATATTTCCCCTAAAGAGAAATAGAAATCTTAAAACAGAAACTCCACCCCAGCTCCCAGTCCCCAGCAGATATTTTGGTTATCTACAAGACAAAAGACTGGGCCAGCTTATCTACAAAACAATAGATTTTCACCCTCAGGACATAGTAGGATTAGCCCTCTTCCCATCTAGCAACAGAACTCACCACAGGGCACCTGGGGAGATTGCATCACTCAGCAAGGTTCAACCAAGCCTGGGACTCAAGACAGCCTACAAAGTTACCCCTGCATGGCGCCATGGGAGTCTGACAACCAATCAGAATACATTGCTTTCACGGGAACAGGAAGCAAGTTCAAAGCCCAAAAGAGAGTTCCCCCCCCCTCTCTCTCTTTCTCTCACACCCTCCCATGTGCTCGATTACCCAGGACCTTAAAGCATGTGGTTCTGCCCACCATTAAATCATCTTTCCAAACAGCTTCCATGTTTCCAGTGCCTTTCTCCCCATTTGGAACTGAACCCAGATGGACATTTCTTCCAACATTACCATATTGTGTTTTTATTTATTTTTTTCTGATTTCTACAGCCTTCACAATTTTCCTCTAGAAACAGCCCGGGTGTTATCTGATCCTACCTCATAGTACACACTGCATTTGGTCTGTTCACAATGATATGCTAATAAGTTCCATATAGCACCCCTTTTTTCTCAGAGATGTTACACCAAGACTTTTTTTCAAAAAAATCCAATTTGCAAATAATTTTGGCTGCCATTTTTTTAAATATTCCTTTAAGATATCTGGAATACAAACTGATATAGCACTTTGGCTTTAATACTTGGACTAGTATTAAAAGATTGTATTGCCCATGGGCATCTTGTGTAAACCCTATTATAAAGTCTAAGAATATTCTACATAGGGATCTGTAAATGATGAAAAACTGGCCATGAAGAATTGTTTCTGAAAGTGTGTATGCAGACATACAAGAAAACAGTGCCAGAAAAGTGTGACACTCTTAGAATATGCAATGCATAACTTGAAGGGAAAAGGGGTGGTGGTAGCGAAAATCAATGGAATACGCAAGTCAAAGAAATGTATAAAATATTGGATACCCACCAGTGTATGTGGGAAAAGATTAATGAGGTTACAACAGCAATTCTGTTAAAGCTGTACCGGTTTCAGGAATTGGGTCTAACCCATTTCTATAGCATATTATCCCCATCCCCACCACTATATTTAAGTATTTATTTAATTTATTTATTTAATTGAATTTTTATGCCACCAAATTCCCGAAGGACTCCAGGCGGCTCATAAAAAAAGTATAACCACAATACATCACAATAAAAATATAACATCAATACATCATAAAAATTTAAAAATGGGTTAAAACAATAGAACCATAAAAACATTCACATCCCGTCTGGGCCAGATCTCGCTGAGTCATAATAGCAAGATCAATGGCCCCATGCCTGCTGGAAAAGCCAGATTTTAACAGCTTTGTGGAAGGCCAGTAGGGTGGAGGCAGTCTGGACCTTGGGAGGTAGTTGGTTCCAGAGAGCCAGAGCCACCACAGAGAAGGCCCTTTCCTGTGGGCCTGCCAGCTGACATTATTTAGCTGACGGAACCCAGAGGAGACCGACCCTGTGGGATCTTACCGGTCTCAGGGAGATGCAAGGTAGGAGACGATCTTGGAGGTAGCCTGGTCCTGAGCCATGTAGGGCTTTATAGGTAATAACCAACACCTTGAATTGAATGTGAACATATGGAAGCCCTTTTATGCTGGCCAGGTTATGTTGGAACCTGAATTTTAGTTTAACATTCTGAGAATGATCTTGGCTTCCTGTCAAACCTACATACTCCAACTTTCCCTCCAATGGAACTTCTCTTTTTGCTTAACCACAGTACTGTTTTCCAAATCTAACTGAATTTTGATTAATTTTAACTGAACTTGAAACATATTTCATTAAGTTGTTTTCCCCTATCATACTTAAAATGTCAAGTGACATGCTAAGCGGTTATTAATTTGAAACATAAGCAGAAGTGTTTGATCTCCTTGTGTCTAAGAAATAGAACATGGAAATTTAAAGGAAGATTTGGTTAGTGAGACCATGGAATCAGAGTAGTAGTCAATTTAGGCCAATATTACCGTTCCATTAGCAGTAGCGGCTCTTCAACTCAACTTGAAGTCTTTTCCAGCCTTCATTTCTGAGAATATTTAGCTAAATATTCTGAGAACCTGGACTTTGTAGGTACAAAATAGGTCTGCTTACACTGACTCATCATCTTCCCTATTGTCTAATGTGTCATAAGGTGGCAATATTGGCAGACTGCATCTCCAGAATATTAATTCAGATGGCTGCACAGCTTTGTTAATATTTTATGTTAAAGCATTGTGACTGATGAGAAAAAAATTAAGATAAACTCAATTAGTTATGCTGTAGATTTTGATATGTTCCTGAACTACAGTTCCCAGTATCCCAATTGCCAAAATAAATATTCAATAAAGTTTATTTTATTTTAAAAAAAAAGAATTGTAGTTCAGCAGCATCTATATGGCCATATTTCCTCATTCCTGATGTAGACCAGAGTTTTTTCTTTCTTTCTTAGTGAAACTATATCTGCTGATTTAATGTAATGGTTACTCTTTGTATTTTTTAAAAAAATCTCTTTAGTGTGGTGGAAGTGGAAGTGGATTAGACATAAAGCAACCATCTTCTGAAAAGGAAAGTGTGAGTACAATGCCATTTTTGTAATCATGTTTCTGTTTTCTAATATAGAAATCTCTTTCCTCCTCTTCCTTCTTCACCATTTCTCTTTCACCTCATCATCAGTTCCTTTCCCTCCCCTTTATCCTTCTATGTCCTTCTCTTTTTCCTCTAGTTGTAGCATTGGGTGGTCTGGTTTCATGGCATTACGTAAACCCACAGTGAGGAGATTTAATTTGACAAGCTGCTAGCATCTGCTTGTGGTGAACCATTTATCACATACATAGGCCTGCTTCAAGCCAAGGAGAAACAACAGTCATTACAAACCATTAGCTGACCATGTGCATCAGAATGTTGCTGGTCTTGGATTGTAATAAAGTTCACTATTGTGCATCAGTTTGAATTATTTCCCATGGGGAAATGCATATAAAGTACGTATTTTAAAAGATCAGGAAATGTCTTTTTCTTTCTTTCTCTCAGAAATGTTCCATCTTATTTATGAAACGTAGTTAGAAGCAATAGATTGTGTTGCATAATTACCAGTATATAACATAGTGGATAAAAACAGTGGTGTGGAAATAAATGAAGATCAAGACTGGAAATTCACTGAAAACTTAAAGCATCTCCCTCCCTCCCTCTCCCTCTCCGAGATAAAATTCAATTTTCCTTAATGAAATTGGTTTTCACATTTGCAAAAGGAATATATAATTTACATTGTATAGATTGCATATACAAGTGGCATATAAAACAGTTTTCTTTGCCTTGTTTGTAGTAGTGGCACAAATCAATTGACTCTTGACCTGACTTTCCCTCATACATTAAGAATGCAACTGTCTTTCACCACACACCACAACACCACAACACCAAGTGTATGGGAAAACATAGTCACAATAAAATTACATAGTGAATCTCACTGAGTTTAAAGCATGACATTATCAGTTGCATGTGTTTTCAGTAACACAATCACAATATTGGCTAGGAATTGCAACATTTGGCAACAAATTTGAGCAGTAAAGCATTAGGTTGCGTAAGTAGTGTTAACTTGGAAAAGATCTGGGTGGTAGCAGTGCACAATCTTGGAAAAATCAATGTGTGATGATTTGCTGTCATAGGAAATACTTCAGAAAGAACTCTTGCTGAGCTCAGAATTCCAGTATAATCCCTTTTTTTAAAAAAAATCAATTTATATCCCACCCTTCTCCGGAGACTCAGGGCAGCTTACAATTTATTAAGCACAAATCAATGTGCTTAGCAATACCCTTCTGCCCAGAATGGTTAGAACATAGAATGGATAGGCAAAGAGGAGAAAGGGAGACTCCAGAATTTTTCCTAATGAGAGTGAGAAAGATCATATAGGACAGTGATGGCAAACCTTTTTTCCCTCGGGTGCTGACACCCATAATCAATGCCCCCACAGGCCCCATCTCCCACGCATACGTGTGCTCTTCCGGCCTCCGCTCATGTTCACGCAACCCCAGTTTTGGTGCTAGCAGGCCTCCCTGAAGCGTCCTGGAAGCCTCCTGGAAGCCAACTCGGGGTACAAGGGGGCCCTCCTATCCCCTGTGCATGCGCACACATCTCCTGGCACAGACCCAAAAATCAGCTGGCCGGTGGGAGGCACGCGGGTATGCGCATTGGAGCTGACCTCGGCGGTTGGCTCATGTGCCTGCAGAGATTCACCATCACGGATATAGGAGAAGACAAGTTTTAAGAATAAGTTTGTGTATGGACTCTCAGTTTCCTAAAATGGAGATGTGCTACTGTGGCTTTATTGGCAAGATACAAATGTTTAGCTAGGCACTCCTTAATTCCTGCTGATTATTTTCCATGTCACATAATTGCAAAATCTATGAATTCTCTTCAGGCCAATAATTTTGGTTTCTGGTTGGTCACATCTAATTATCACTACAATACTGACCATAACTAATAGGGTTGTTCTCTTTTATTTCCTTCTTTTTCGATCAGTATCATTTGTAAGCATTACCTCTTTGGAACGGCATTGCATAAACCCTCTGATCTTGGCATCAGTTTCTTATTACTTACTTTTTAATATAATTGATACTGATGTATAATTTGTCTGAAATGTCTTTTCTGGGCACAGTTTTCAGTTTTCTGTTTAAGAAAGCTAAGCAATGCAGTCGTGTTTTGTTTTGTTTTTATTTTCCAACTTCATGTTGATCTTCAGCAAATGTTAGAATTTATTTATTTTTCATGTTTAATATCAACAAGAAATAGAGGACATTATGCCTTTATTGGGGTATGGACAGGGAGTTGTGTTCTATTTGTATGTCTCACAAGGATACTTCACAGTTGTGTTTGAGACCCCCATGTTAACCTCCCAGAGGGTAGCTTAGCATTGTGACATATCATCTCTTGCCACATATTGGATCTGAAAGTATCCCCTTTTGTTTCTAAGGAAAAGAAATTGTTTGAATTTGCTACTAGCCCTTGAGACGGGGAGAGGATAACCTTCAGATATTGCTGTATTTGAAGGAACTGTAGCTCAGCAAGCTATAGGTTCCCCATTTCTCCTTTATTGTTTTTCATTGAAGACGGATCCAAGAATTTTACAAAAATGAATAATAATATTGTCAACGTTACTGGTAGACCAGACAGGAAACAGACCATAGGGGTTAAATCTGCTTTATAAAGCCATAATGATTATTTATTTCTTAAATGTATTTGCTCACTAAATTGCCATAAGGCTACTCTAGGTGGCTGATAATAATAAGTAGGAAGAAAAGGAAAGGAGTGCAAACAGAACAGAAGTAATAGAACAATAAAATAAACCATGAGAAAGGAACACATCAATATGACAATCAAAAAGATGAATGGGTGGAGAAAGAGATCAAGACTAGGGAGCTGGAGAATAGAATCTTTAACAGATTCTTTAATATTACCATTAACTGACTAACATTTAATAGTAACAGAATCTTGCAAGTTTGAAAATACAGTTTCCCCGGCATAATCTTTAGAGCCTGATAACTTAGAGAGGGTCCCTCCTGAGCCACTTGCCCTGCCCACTAAGCAGCCATGGGCTATGCTCCCTCTTCTCTGACTGTCTCTGACACTTCTCAGGGTCTCCCAAGGTCATTCCCACATAAACAGAGCCACTCCCCAGCTTCTGCAATTCTTTCTAACAAGATTTGTGGTGTTACTGTTATGGAGACAGCTAAATTGATAGATGGTGGGTTTTGGCCTTCATGATTCCCAGGTGTTTTGTATTTTTCCCAAAAGTTAATTTTCCTTTATACCTTTTCTCAAGGGAGTAATAGAAAGCTCTGTTTGGCTTTGACATAAACGTCATCCATTCTACCAGAAATAGTACAAGATCAATTTTCAAAAAACAACCAGCACAGGGATGACCTTCCATAGTTTATTTTTCCAAAGTACAGTCAGTTTTGATTTTGGTCAACATACAGAAACTAAGGCCAGTATTAGTGGATTGTCAAAGCAACAGAATCATGAATGGGTGATATACGAGGACTTCTTTTTGTTTTGTTTGTAATGAAATTTTTCTCTTCCAATTCTTTCCAGATGTGTCTGTGTCATTTACTATAGCTGTTTAATCTTAAATCTATGCAACCTAGAGCATTCATTGGATGAAAAGACAATTTATACATTATTACAATTAAATACATGTAAATTTCACAATAGGCAGAATTCAGATATGTACTTCTTTGAGTGAAAATGGTTCTGTAGAAGGAATGTTTTCTTTCCATACAGTACTTTCTGTATTTACAAAACTTGTCTTAAATTTTTGAGACAGATTTGGCAGACTTTCTGTATGGGAGAAGAAAATGAGGGAGGGGAAATCCTATTTCACAATCAGATATTCATTTGCATACAGCTGCACTTCCTCACATCTTCCTGGATGTTGTATTCTGTCTTCCCCCTCTAGAATAAATGGAACAGTAGCAATTTTTAAAACAAATTGTTTTTAGATACTATATATTTTACTATATATATACTATATATTTTACACAAAAATGTTTGCATCTGCTCTGAACACATTTAATATGATTAAATATGAGAAGGGATGAGCAAACATTCAGACATCATAAACAGGTATGGGTTACGCATAAAGCCACCTCCCACCCCACCCAGGGGTGGAATCTAGTTACCTTTACTACCGGTTCTAATGATGCACATGCTTTGCGCGTGATCGGCGCACCGAACGCACTTTCCACACATGCGCAGTAACTTTTTTTGGAGGAAAAACCCCTCAAAAAAGCATTCTGCGCATGCGTGGAGCCCGCGGAGCACAGAGAACGGTAAGTATGGGCACGCAGGTGGGCCCAGCTCCTGGTTGCAGAGAACCGATTCGGTGACGTCACAGCATCACCGCTACCAGATCGCGTGAACCAGCCCAAACTGGGAGCAACCCACCACTGACACCCCCCCCAATGTCCATTTATTGAACAATTACTGAAGGGACTGTAATCTGTAAAACTGGACTGTGATTATTTGGGAGTTCTTAAAGTTTAAGATCTACTTTTTTCATCCTGTGTTTGAGTGAGTCTCTGTATGTGTGTGTGCGTGTGTATGTGCGTGTGCTAGAAATATATTTGTGAGTAAACATATAGTTGTCATATCTTTTAATGTATTAAATAGGGATCTTGACAACTAATCAGTCTGGAAGCCTTGTGAAAATACTTCAGAACTGTCTAGTTACTATAATGCAAAGCTCATAAGCAAAGCAATATCATATTGTATACAAGGCAGAGTAGAAAGTGAGTTTTAATTTTCTCCACATATTTATTTATTTATTCGCTCAAATATTCCTAATGCTATTGGAAATTTTTAAGCCAACAGTGCAATTAATTTAAAATGATCAAAAGGAAAATAGGAACAGGAACTTGTTGAATATACAAGTAGGAGTGAGTCTTACATCAGCCTTCACTCATTGGTTCATTTTTCCACTGGTGGGAAAATGAACAAACGTAAGTGGCTGACAGGTTGGACAGCTCCCGGTAAACGGAGCTGCAGTATCGGCCAGTTTGCAGTTCGCAGTTTGTAGTTATTTTGTTGTTGTTCCCTGTTGCCTGCAGTAAATGGTTGTTTTACTTCACTACGATCATCCTGCCTCTCTTTTCGTGTCCAAACTTAATGCTGGCAATGAAGGTGGGCTACTGAGAGAGTTCAAAGGATGGATCAACCTTGTGGCATCCATGGCCACCTTCGCAGAAACCTCAGGACTGTATCATCCATTACACGATGACCAGGCATGCTCCACCAGCGCATTTTGACCCCACCATCAAAGAATGGTCTTCATACATGGGCAGATTTCAGATGTTCATGAAATGCAACAATCTACAAGATTTGAAGGATCTCAAAAAAAGGGCCCTTTTCTTGAGCTACTGCGGACCACGAGTCTAAAAGATGGCAAAGTTCCTGGCAGGACCCACAGATGTTGAAACCATCGAATGGTGAACGCTATGGCTAAGCACATTGGTTTGTGCTTAATAAATTGTAAGCCGCCCTGAGTCTTCGGAGAAGGGCGGGATATAAGTTGGATTAAAAAAAAACACTGCAGGACATCCTGAAGGACCATTATGTGCCCTCAGCCTTCCCACTAGCCTGCCGACATGGGTTTTACCACAGAGACCAGCAGGTGGGTGAGACAATAAATGATTTCACTGCGAGTTTGCGAGAGCTCACAGCAGAATGTGAATTTATAAATCTGTAGGAAATGATGTGCGATAGACTTGTCCTGGGACTGAGGGATCTTAACCTACAAAAAAGATTGCTGGGCAGGGGAAACATCCCTTTTCAAAAAAACCCTCAAAGAAGCCCAAGCGATTGAGACATCAGATAAATCCACCGCCTCCATTTGGAAGGCAAGCAGCATCCATTCCTCGATGGGGGAAATGCTGGGCTATCAAGGGGCTACAGACAGGAGTGAGAGTTCCGAAGAGGATGAGGATATCCACCAAATAAGGTCAGAATGGAAGGCTTTCACGTTAGAGGCAGGGCAAAGATTCCAGAATTTTGCTGGATGTGGAGGGAACCATACCAGGGTGGTTTGTAGATTCAAAGAAACTATTTGCTGCCTATGTGATCACAAGGGACACATAGCCGAAGCCTGCTGAGCCAGCCAGCCAATGAACTGCCAACAGAGGCAAAATACAGTGCAGCTGCCACCAGGTGGCCAACAACCGGGATTCCAGAAGGCGCTAGTTTCAAAATACAAGCAGCGTGAAGACTAGCCAGCTGAAATGCAAGAAATACAGCAGACAATAGTAGGTCACTCCAATGCATATAAGTCCAGAAAATTTCACACCATTGTAAAAATAGAGGGAACCCCATGCAACATGGAGGTAGACACGGGTTCCTATATGTCCATTGTGTCCTGGACTATGATCAAGAAAGCAATCCCCGGAATCACCAGGCAGAAATTAAAACAACAAAAAACACTGCTGAAGGACTACTAAGGGAAACACATACCAGTGATCAGGAGTGGACTTTTTGAAATAAGCTTCAAGAAGTTCAAGGAACCCCTCCAGCTCACCATAGTGGACAAAGACCTACCCAGCCTACTTGGGATAGAATGCCCTAGGCTTGGGTTTAATGGGCATCCATTATCTCCACCAAGACAGTGTCGAGGACATAATATGAGAATTCAATGATGTCTTCGATGGGACTCTAGGCAAGTACAAGGGGACCCTCATATCATTTAGCCTAGACCCCCATGTTGCCCCTGTCCAACTAAAGCCGTGGCGAGTCTTTTTTGCTCTCAGGCCCAACATAGATGAGCAACTAGACAAGCTAATTGCACAGGGAATTTTGGAGCCAATCACGCCAGGTGGGAGACCCCTACTGTCATACTAATTAAGCTAGATGGGTCTGTGCACATCTATGCTGACTATAAATATACAATTAACAAAGCATTGCAACAGAGCGCATATCCCGTGCCAGTGGTTCAGCTTCTGTTGCATTCATTGGGCAAAGGCAACATTTTCACCAAAGTTGACCTGGCCCCAGGCGTACCAACGATTACTGGTAGATACCGCCACAGTGGATGCCCAAACTATAGTCACACACAGGGGGGCATTCAAATGCAACAGATTGCAATTCGGAGTTAGTGTGGCACCTGGATTGTTCCAGAGCTTAATGGAGTGCCTTCTGGGAGTAGTTCTGTATTTCAGTGATGTCCTTGTGGCAGCAGATAATACGGAACAACTCAGCCACCAATTAAGAATAGCCCTGAGCCATTTCCAGGAAGCAGGGCTTAAAGTAAAGGGAAAAATTCCAGATAGCTGTACCCCAGGTCGAGTTTCTGGAGTATCTCATAGACGAATCAGGCATTCACCCCACCAACAGCAACTGAAGGCAATTAAGGAAGCCACTACACCCAAAAAATAAGACAGAACTATAGGCATTCTTAGGACTATTGAATTTTTATAGTATCTTCTTGCCGCAGAAGGCAACTGTTGCTGAACCACTTCACAGGCTATTGGATAAGAAGGCAGCCTGGCATTGAGGACATAAAGAAGCTTCTGCCTTCACAGAAATAAAAGGACTTTTAACGTCAAACCACGTATTAGTACAATACAATGACATTTTACCCCTCATCCTGACCTGCAACGCCTCCCCCTTTGGCTTTGGCGCTGTCCTCAGCCACCGACTACCAAACGGCAAGGAAGCTCCGATTGCATTTTATTCCAAAACACTGTCAAAAGCCGAATGAAATTACAATCAAATAGATAAAGAAGCATTGGCTGCAGTC
Source organism: Grayia smithii (assembly GCA_032468115.1). Lineage (NCBI taxonomy): Eukaryota > Metazoa > Chordata > Lepidosauria > Squamata > Grayiidae > Grayia > Grayia smithii. The sequence continues at coordinate 88,193 of JANHFM010005781.1, read as the reverse complement.
ACCGGGGTGAAAAGGTTTCAGAAATACTTATATGGAAGAGAATTTGAACTCATCATGGACCATAAACCACTTCCAGGTATCCTTGCAGGAGACCGATCAACCCTGAACACCAGCACCACCCTTCGCACCCACACAAGTATGGGACACACCCAGGGCACCCTGGTCCCAATTACACATAGACCTCACAGGGCCGGTACAAGGGAAAACATTCCTCATAGTGGTAGACGCCTAACCTAAGTGGCTGGAAGTAACAGTCATGGCCACAACCACAGCAGAAGCTGTTATTAAGGTATTAATAATGCCCTCTCTGTGCCAGGGGATTTGGCCACTAATGATCAAGCAGAAAGGATGTTGAGATTCACAAAAGAAACATTAACCAGGATGGGACCGGGAGATTGGCAAACGAAAATAGACACCTTACTATAAATTCAGCACATCACCCTCAGTGCAACGACACACAGAAGTCCGGCAGAACCACAGATGGGTAGGAAATTAAGGTCAACGTTAGACAGACTGCACCCCCAATACAGTGCAGAAGTAGCCATAAAATGCCGGTCATTCAGCGTGGGAGCAAATGCCGGTCATTCAGCGTGGGAGACCCAGTATATGCTCAAAGCTATACAGGGGGTACTCTGGGGGTACCAGGTCCCCGATCTTACTGAATAGAATTAGAATTAGTAAAGTCTGGAGAAGGCATGTTGACCAACTCCAAGGGTGAAGGACACGCAGTGCCCATAAACAAAGTCAGACTAGGCCCTGACAACTAGAAATACTAATGCACAATTAACTCATTTCCCCCACTATACTCAAGCCAGGAGTTTAAATGCAATAACTTGTCTGAGGAAACAGGAGTCCAGTAAAGGGTCTCTGAGTAATTGGGGATCCGACCAGGAGTCATGGAAATAATCCAAATGACGGAACCAGTCAGGCCTCTGGAAAGGGTTGAAGCGATCCCCCAGGCAGAGGCAGGAGCAACAGAAGGTTTGCGTGCTGAGACTGCCGCCACTGAGTCGAATGAGCTGCGCAGGTCAGGGCGCGCCCATAAAAGGCCTGCCTACTTATATGACTACGTCTCATAACACATTTTTGATTGGATAATTCTCATCCAGAAGGGAGGGGCGTTGAATATGCAAGTAGGAGTGAGTCTTATATCAGCCTTCACTCATTGGTTCATTTTCCCACTGATGGAAAAATGAACAAGCATCCGTGGCTGACAGGCTGGACAGCTCCCAGTAAAAGGAGCGGCAGCCTGGGGCAGTCCTCAGTTCATAGTTATTTGGTTGTTGTTCCCTGTTGCCTGCAATAAACGATTGTTTTACTTCACTACGATCATCCTGCCTCTCTTTTCATGTCCTGACTTAACAATTCGACCTCCTGAAGTTCTTGCAGAAGATGGAGGTAAACCCGCTACTGGAAAGTGATCACAATTCACTAATCCTCGCTCTTACATTACACCAGAAATTTCTAAGCTCAATCTACCTACCCATGTTAGAGAGCCAAAATACCCAGGTAAATATTAAATGGATTGAGAAAAATGCAAAGGAAGTTACTAAATGGATGTTAGTTCCAGAAATCATAGAACTACGTACATCTCTACTAAGAAATAAGTTTGAAGGACCATACTTAGAGGAGTTTGAAATATTAATTTCATATTTGAAATCAGTTCTCACTAACAGAATACTTGCTCACTCCAAAGGCCGGTTTTAAAGAATAAAAAATGGTTTGATCGAGACTGTGTACAACAGTGGTTCTCAACCTTCCTAATGCCGTGACCCTTTAATACAGTTCCTCATGTTGTGGTGACCCCAACCATAAAATTATTTT
>JANHFM010005781.1:63971-84142 GCA_032468115.1 Grayia smithii | reverse complement strand
TTGTTTTAATTGGTTTTAATTATTATTATTGTCGTTGTTTTTATTGTTAGCCGCCCCGAGTCCTCCGGGAGAGGGGGTGGCATATAAATGCAATAAATAAATAAATAAATAAATAAATAAATAAATAAATAATTAATGCTAAACTTAATAGACTGAATTAAGGCAAAATTAAATGCTCTGTAGTTTAGTTTGACTGAAATCAAGTTTAAAAGAATTCACACATCTAATCATGATAAGCATGATTTTGTTAACAATGACGGAATAAGCTACAATTGCCTAGGCTCAAATGTGACACAATCATAAATGATGCTGTGCAAACTACACCATGGGTAGAATCATACATCATACTAAAAAACGAGCCAACCTTTAGCTTATCAGGGTATGTGGGCCTAGTTATTAACTTGCTTAACTCATCTGAATAGGCAAAAAATAACAAGGCACAAAACTAAAAATCAGACTTTTTAACTGTGGGCCACATAAAGACTTTGACCAAGTTTTGTGCCATCAATGGGATTTCTCCCTACTCTAATTTTTCCCCTGTATTCTCCTTGGCTCATTTCCCCCCAGTATTGCCAGACTGATAGTGGGACCAATTGAGAGAACTTTTGGTAATTGATGGGACAGAGGAATTGTCCTTCATGTATAAGAGGGAAGGAGAAGAATTGCTAGACTCAACAGTCACTTTTTCAGAATCAGTTATTTGTCTTGGGTTGCCAGCTCTGGTACTAGAGGAGGTCTAATTCAATTCTTTGTCTCTAGGTGATTCCTCTGTTGTCAAAACTTCCAGTGCCCCCACCTGTTACTTCCCCTGCCATTGCCAAAAAACCTGTGCAGTTAGAGGAGACTGAATATACTGAGAGGCCAACATATGTTCCTGCAAGTAAGTTCTTGTTTCCTAGTACTGGCAAAAAGTTTATCAAAAATTGGGGAATGTTAATAATAATAATAATAATAATGATGATGATGGAGATTTACCATTAACCACAAAAAAGGTGTTTTCTTTTCATATCATGAAAACAAGCAATGTTCTCAACTTACTAATGTTACATTGAACATTAATATAGTACAACTTCAATAACTATCTACCTATCTATTAATATTATCTTTTTTTGGAATCTTTATGTAATATTTATTTATATTTATTTATTACATTCATATCTTGCCCTCTAGACAGCTTACGAGATAAAAGCAATGTAAAACATTAAAATATAACATTGTTTTAAATAAAAGCAAAAATTTTAAAAAGTGGGGAATGCTGTGATATAGTAGTGCAGAAAGGAGTACCAAAGTAAGCAGAATCTTGTATGTCCTTCAAGTTAAGCTTGTATAGAACAAGCCAAAATATAGGCGACAAAGTACAGTAAAGAATTCTGTACCTTTTATTGAGAAGGAAAAGGTATATAAATGAATGCGTCACCTGAGGTGTGGAGAAGAGTCTAGTTTTACAGTTGAACTGGTTTATTGGTATGTAAGTTCAAATGTGAAGCTACAAAGAAGTTGGGATTTAAAAAAAAAAATAGTAGCTAACTGGTAGGCCTTTTGTATGTCACGTTATAACTTTCAGTGATATTGTGATGTGTGATAAGTATGAGTGTTAATCGTATTTCAGAAAGGGATCAGTAGTCTTTGTGATTTTTTTTTTAATTTAATGCATTAATGTGATGAAAATAATACTTTTTACATGTCATGCAGGCCAATAGTATGATTATGCACTTGTGTGGTGTCTCTCAATGTCAGCAATTTGTAAGATATGTGGTCTTCAACTCCCAGAATTCCCCAGCTAGCAGAATTCTGGGAGTTGAAGGCCACACATCTTAAAATTGCTAAAGTTGAGAAACACTGTACTACAAAATCTCCCTGAAACAGAATTTACGATAGTAATCTCTCATCTATTTAGTTCATTTTAAATTTTGTCCTACCCAAGCATTCTGGTTTCCAGGCTCCTGTATTGCACAAAGCAAATAATTCTGCACAATTCTTTTTCATTTTGCTTTTAGGTGGAACCAAAGGTGAAAAGGGAGACCCTGGAGAGAAAGGGGACCGTGGCCCCAAAGGAGATCCTGGGACTGGGGTTTTGCCAACCAATGGTGATAAAGGAGAAAAGGTGAAGTAGCAATAAACAGCTTGCTCTCCTTCCCTATTTTTAATTGAAAGGCAACCATGTTGTGATGAAGCTCGCTCAAAGAAGGAATATAGGATGGCTTCTCCCCCTTTACCCTTTCTCCTTTATTAAAAGTATTCTGATTGTCCCCTTCATTCCTTCTCCTTTATCCTGAGCCTTGCGTCCATTAGATATTCCACCTGCATAATGGAATGGAATGGTGATTCCCAAAAGGCAGTGAAGTGACCAGTTAACAATTATTTCAAAAATTTGGGAGTATCTTCTACAACAAACTTCAGGGGGTGTGGTGGGGAAGAAGAAACTAGGTCAGCATGGGAAACAAAGGCATTTCAGATGGACAGTCTGGGAAAACTTAGTCTATAGTCTTTGGTGATCAGGAGTCAAAAACTAAAGAGAAAAGAAAGAGCCACCTGTCTCTATTCTCTAAATAATGGTAGCATCTGACAAGGAAGGCATAAATCTGAAGTTTGCAGAACTTTCTCATTTTTCCAACAAAAGGATAGAAAGATTGTCCAAGACTAAAGTGCATTTGGTGGTAAACATAGGAATGTGTGAGATCAAGAGGAAAGGCAACTTCTTGTAAACGTGATTTTTAAAAAACTTTTTTTTTCCTCTTAGGAAGGGTTGTTTCCTTCTAATGTCTGGCCAGCAATATTATTATGGCTCTTGAACCAAAGTAAACTTTATGGGAAGCTCATTTGGTTTGTGTGTTCCTAAGAGATGCTTGCATTCGTTTAATGTTAAATGTTCCCTTTCCCAACACAAAGCATTCCCACTGTTGGAGTACAACTCCCACCTGCTCTAGCCAGCCAGCCAGTATTTTGCTAATGATAACTGATGGGAGATGGAGAACAACACATCTAGAAAATTCTAAACTAGAAAAAGCTGCATGAGCAGCAATATAGCTCCTTTCTTCTCCCACAGACAGCAGCTTGGTGGATATTTAATTTTGCTGAATGTTGGATTGATTGTTGGATTTTGTTGTGTGTTAGATTACGCAATACTGAAAAGCTTTGCTTTGCTCTGCTTTGCTCTGCTTTTTGCTTTTGCAGGGAGAAAAAGGGGAGCTGGGTGTAAAGGTAAGCATCGTAACAATCTTTTTTGCCTCTAAAAAAGGTGTTAAAGGAATATTGGGGTGAGAAGATAGGGCATACTTATCTGACGTACTAATAATTATTTCACTATATGCAGATCTAAATTTATGCAATAAACATTACTATGGCTTAACACAGGAGCGAGTAACTATGGCCCCTTTACACCCTGTGGACATGCTGGCTCAGAAATTCTGGGGGAGTTGAAATCCACAGGTTGAAAAGGTGCCAAAGTTATCCACCCCTGTGTTAACACAATAGCCTAGTTTACAACATGCTAAAACAATAGCTGAGTTCCCACAAAACACTGAATATAAAGAACTTAATACCAGAGTTCTCTCTAAACCAGAGGTTTCTCAACGAGGCATCCCCAGCCTATGGGCTGCAGCCCACTACCCAGGCCATGGCCTATTTGCAACTAGGCCGCATGAGTGGCGGGCTGGCACATGCACACGTGAGCACAGCCCAACTCAGGTGAATGGTGGGTGCCAGCGCTCACAATCTCACTTGTGAGCGGCAACCACACACACATACACACTGCTCCCACAAATGAAGCTATGTGCACAAATGCACACGTGATTGCCCCTGGCACAAAACCATCCCCTCTTCGCCACGCCACACGCCCCCCCCCCCGCACCAGACCACCAACCCGGAAAGATTGGGGAGTGCTTTTCTAAACCTTTTGCCATCACACTTCCATTTAATGTAATCTTAACATACGCCCTCTCAAAAAATTGCAAATCTCAAAATTAACAAAAATGAACAGTGAAAACAATGCAATGAAATTTTGGGAACAGTGAGTTTATTGTAACAATATACAACTCAAAGGTTCTTCACCTTTCCTGGACTCTGTCTGCATCTCTCTAAGGGAGCTTCATCTCTCAATTTTGGAAATTCTGCTCTAACAATGATTGGCCTCTAAATCAGCCCAGCAGATGTACAAGTTCTCATGTTTTCTGAGCAGAAGCAGGGATTTTTGCGGAAAAAAACATACTCTACTTTATGTTTGTAAAATTTATTATTTATGCTTTCACCTTTATTATTTTATTAAAACATAGTGAACATACCTAATATTCCTTCACCCTCCTGTTTTCCCTACCACAACAGCCCTGAGGGATGGACTGAGAAGGAGTGACTGGCCCAAAGTCACCCAGCTGGCTTTCATGCCTAGGGCGGGATTAGAACTCATGGTATCCCAATTGTTGTTTTTTTTTAAAAAAACATTGAGGTTACATATTTTTATGCAACTGAAAAGATAACTACATATAAAATGATAGATCATAATGAAGTTAAAAAGTAAAACAGGAGTGCCTGACTTTAAAATGATTACATCCTCAATTCATTATTTTCATTATTAACGTGAGCTGGTGTTGGTTCCCCTCAATTTTTGCCAGTTATTATCGCTTTTCCAGAAGAAGTCATGGAGAGAAAATGCCCCCTCTCCCTTTTTACTGTCCTTTTCTTGAAATTCCTTTCCTTGTGCCATTCAATCCTTCCTTTGGCTGGAGCCCAACAGAAGGTTCTAGCTTCTTCCTCCAATTATGTTATGTTACGTTACGTTATGTTACATTATTGCATTGCATTACATTGCCTCCTATCTCACTATCTAGTGACTCTTTGCTTATCTCTTGGGCAAAATATACTTTGCTAATGCATCATCTTTGGCAGTGGGAGAAAGACCTTAGAGATCCTTGTCAAACCCCATTGTAGGCTAATGTTTGGTGTACTGCAAACCCAGTACATAGTAATGTAAGCTAATTGTTGAATGGGTGGGCAGGGATATAGAAAACTGAGATAGGTCAATCAAATCAAAGGCTATTGTATTTGTCTAGAAGTCTCTTCACTACTACTGGATTGGGGGCAACATGCCTCCAATAACTGTAGTAGGGGAAACAATTGCAGGAAAAGCTCATTTCTCACATGCTTTTACAGTAAAATTAGATCATACAAGCATTTATTTATCCCTAGGATAATTTATTCCTAGGGTAACTCCATAGCCTCCAAATTCTGTTTTTACATCTTCCAATCCCAAAGCTTCAGCAAAAGATAGAAGGAAACGTTAATTTGAGGGAATCCTTTCTGATTCAAATGGGTTTCCATCTAAAACACAACAGTTTCTTTGTGCAGTTATTTATGCGCAATTGCTATTCTTTGCACAAAAACAAAGAATTTTTTAAAACTAAGACACTCAGTTTGAAGGCTTGCACTCAGAATCCCTAAATATAGAGATATGCCCTTCTTTATATTTACTGTTGCACTATCTTGCCTCTAACATCCACTGGTACCAAATGAATCATTGCTTGGAACTTTCCTGGGGAGTGAAAAATGCTTATTGTGTTATCAGAATTTGGTATTAAGATATTTGTTTCAAAAAGCATCCACTTTCCATCATAAGATTGAATGGAATGCTTTTCTGTTTAACAGCTTGGTAAGAAGCCCTATTTTTAGACTAATGTTATTGAGCTGTTTCTACAAGGCAAAACAGTTAAATCTACCTGTACTTAGTTTAATGTTGCAAGAAATAGAACAAGAGATCCTTTCATTTAAAAAATAATTGCTTTTTTTTCCTTTTTCCTTTTAAAATATATGCTAGAATCTCTACATATTCTGCTCTGGAGCAATTGTGCAATGCAGAGCCTCCATAAGCACCTACCAAAGATGGGGAGATATTCTGGAATTCAGGGGGATCAAAACAAGATTAATTTCCCTAAAGGAAGAATCTCGATTAGCACTGCCAAAACCTGACAAATGGGCAACACATAGGTTAAATATTTCTAGCTTTATCCCAATGAATTGTTAGCTTGAATTATTTGAAAAGGGCCTGATGTGGAAAAAAGAATAAATAATCATTGCTAAATTCTGGATAGCTCAAAATGTAAGGAACTGGAAATCTAAATTCTTCAGGAAAGAAAACAGTCAAATAAAAATAGGGACATTTCCTGGAACAATGCTAGCTATGACATTAAAGAGGATCTCTGTTTAGACCAGTGCTTCTCAACCTTCCTAATGCCACGATCCTTTAATACAGTTTCTCATGTTGTGGTGACCCCCACTGGATGCCTTTCTCCAAAGCAGCACAGTCTTCAGTAGTTCCCCCTCCTCTCCCTCACAGCACACGCACCCTTTTCTCGGCGCTGCTGCCCCCTGGTCTGTCTCCATGGTGGGGAGGGAGGCAAGGAGGCAGGTAAAGGGGCGGCGGAATTGGCTGTTTCTTGAGGAGTCCCCACTGCTGCTGCTTCTGCTGCCACCGCCACCACGTATTGTAAGACTGTTCCCGGCCATCAGCAGTGCTTCCCACCTCTGCTGCTGCTGGTGGCAGTTCCACCTTGTCTCCCGCGCCGCCTCACCTCCCTTCCCTCCCGCTTCTGCCATTTGCTTGAGGCTGACGACTCTCAGCCCCGCCGCTGCTGCCACCATGGTGCCTTCACCTCCTCCTCCTGCCGCCTCCTCCTCTTCAGTTCGCTTTCAATTGTGTTGCGCCAGTCCACAGCCCCTTATATTGAGCCTATATTGATAGAAGAATGGTGTCTCGGTTCCTAAAACCATCGGAAATGTGTCTTTTCTGATGGTTTTAGGCGAGCCCTGTGAAAGGGTTGTTTGACCCCCAAAGGTGTGCCAACCCACAGGTTGAAAACCACTGCTTTAGGTTAAGTTGTACTTTTGCAAAGAATTCCTGAACTGAAACTCAGCACCAATGTTTTTGTTCATTTTCTTGTTTATTTAGTAGGGCTATATTATTATTTTCCTTCTCATCTTTTCTACTATCTACTCCTATTGGGGTATTATGTTTATACAGGTAGACCTCGACTTACAACCACAATGGAGCCCAAAATTTCTGTTGTTAAGTGAGACATTTCTTAAGTGAGTTTTGCGATTTTTCTTGTCACAGTTGTTCAGTGAATCGCTGCAGTTGATCAGTTAGTAATCCGGTTGTTAAGTGAATCTGGCTTCCCCGTTGACTTTGCTTGTCAAAAGATCATAAAAGGAGATCACGTGACCCTGGGACACAGCAGAAGTCATAAAGATGAGACAGCTGCCGAGCATCTGGATTTTGATCACATGATCATGGGGAGGCTGCAAAGGTCATAATTATGAAAAATGGTCATAAGTCATGTTTTTTAGTGTCGCTGTAATTTTGAACTGTCACTAAACGGACTGTATTACTTCGTAGTTTGTAAGTACACTGAGAGCTTCTGCACCAGAGACAAATTCCTTGTGTGTCCAATCACACTTGGGCAATAAGGAATATTCTTTAAGAGCTGAGGTGGTGCAGTGGTTGAGTGCAGTACTGCAGGCTACTTCAGCTGACTGCTAGCTGCAGTTCGGCAGTTCGAATCTCACCAGGCTCAAGGTTGACTCAGCCTTCCATCCTTCCGAGGTGGGTAAAATGAGGACCCAGATTGTTGGGGGCAATATGCTAACTCTGTAAACCGCTTAGAGAGGGCTGTAAAACCACTATGAAGCAGTATATAAGTCTAAGTGCTATTGCTATTGCTATATAATATTCTGCCTTTTTAATATTTCCTAGAATATTTCATTTTCCTAGGAAAGGGTTGGGTGCGACCTTCCTACACTAGGAAATACTAAAAATGCAGAATATTATATTTCCTTGGATGAGAGAAGGAGAAACATGCTCTTGGAGACAGAAACTCAGTCCCAGCTCTCTGCCCCCAGCAGATATTTGACCATCCTATATACAAGACAAAAGACATGACCCTCCAGGACATAATAGGATTATCTATCAGCAGAGCTCATCACATGGCACAACCACCTGAGAACATTGCATCACCCAGCAAGATTCAATCAGGTCTGGGACTCAGACAGCCTACAAAGTTAGCTGTGACCCCCACATAGCACCCCGGGAGTCTGACAGTCAATAGAATATATGCCCTTGCCCCAGGAACAGGAAGCTCAAGTTCAAAGCCCAAGAGAGGGTATAAATAACACTCACTCTCCACGCCATGTGTTCAACTGCACCACGACCGTGTGCTTGATGGTTCTGCTCCATTAAACCATCTTTCCAAGCAGCCTCCATGTTTCCAGTGTCTTTCTTCCTACTTGGAACTGAACCCAGATGGACATTTCTTCCAACAGATGGAAACAAATCAGGGAAAGAAGCAAGCTAGAACTAAGGAGAAATTTCCTGACATAACAATTAAACAGTGGAACGGTTTGCCTCCAAAAGCTGTGGAACAACTCTCTGCTAATACCTCCATCTTGTGAATTAATTGCATTCACCCACCGAAAAGTCCAGGCAATAGCCCTTCCAAGAGTTAACTGCCATAATAGACCTTATCAGTTCCTTGTGAGCTTCCAGCCAAAAAGCTGCAAATTAAGTTCTGGCAAGCAGTCTTTGTGGCACAAAACACAATGAGTAAAATCTTCAGAAATACAAACCGTTATCTCCTACGACAACCACTCCTCTTTCCTTCTATTTATTCCCCAGCCAGGGAGGGACCATTGAGCATCCAAGTGTGCTTTGCTTCCCAAGTCAACTCCTTGTCCCACATTGCTCACCTCTTCTAACTGCTCTGTGCATACGTGCACCTGGAACAGGCCCCAGCTGTTCTTCCTCCTCACTCATATCAGCCTCCAAAGGCAGCTGCCTCTCCGGTGGCTCCGGGAAATGTCAGGTGGCCCTGGCTCTATCTCTGCCTCCGACGCAGAGCATCCATCAGAGCCTTCCCCAAACACCGGCAACTGGCCCAACCTCCTCATTGTCCGAGTCTGTCTCCAGCTGTACTGGCAGCTGGCAAGCCATGACAATAATCTCCAAAAGAATGTTCTTAAGGAGAGTGTGTTCTTTTTACAATTAATCTGATGAGTGTTATTATTCCTCATAGTAAAACAATCAAGACTTAGTCTTTGGGATCATAATGGTCATTGATGCCTTACTGGCATGCGTGTGCACAGATACATGAATTTATACACACACATACCTACTATATCCTCTGCCCCTAATATATCCTCTGCCCCTATGTCCCAGAAACTATGAAGTTTCTGCTTTTATATTCGTAAGAATTTGTTCTTCAAAAGAAAATACGTTTAATACACTGACCATTAAACAGGAAGGGTGGGAGTCTTAATCATCATTAGTCATGATAATGAAGACTTCAATTATTGTATCAAATGAGTGATGGTTCCTTGCTGCAAGTACAACATAATTAGTATATAATCAGATTGGCTATAGAGATTATTGCTGGAGATATGAGATCCAGTTCAAGAGACACAAAGCCATCTCCTATGTTAATTAAAGTGGCTAAAGATGGATATGAAACCTATATTTATTTTTAAAAATCCTCAAATCAGTTATGAAAGTAGAGAGGTCTTTTTTCAGTTTTATGCAATTATAATTCTATCCTTTCGAAATGTGGTCACTTGAGTGATCATGTCACTAGGGGTGACATGATAGCAGTGTTCCCATATTTGAGGGCCTGCCACAAAGAAGAGAGAGGGTCAACCTATTTTTCAAAGCACCAGAAGGAAAGACAAGAAACAATAGGTGGAAACTAATCAAGGAGAGAAGTAACATAGAACTAAGGAGAAACTTCCTAACAGTGAGAACAATTAACCAGTGGAACAGCTTGCCTTCAGAAGTTGTAGGTACTTCACTGGAGTTCTTACGAAAAGACTGGACAGCCAATGGTCTGTAAAACCCCTCCTGCATGAGCTGCACTGGCTACCGGTAGTTCTCCGGGTGCGCTTCAAGGTGCTGGTATTAACCTATAAAGCCCTACATGGCATCGGCCCAGGGTACTTGCAGGACCACCTTCTGCCTTTATCCCACCGCCCCGTGCGCTCGCATAGGGCTGCACTCCTCAGGGTGCCGACAGCCAGACATTGTCGGTTGTCGGCGCCCAGAGCGAGGGCGTTCTCTGTGAGCGCACCAACCCTCTGGAACACATTACCCACTGACCTCTGGATGGCCCCTGATCTCCGTTCCTTCCGTCGTGATCTAAAGACGTGGCTTTTTAATCAACTTGGCTGATGTGAAGATTTTATTGGTTTTAATTTGGGTTTTTAATCTTTCAATTTTATATTGTTGGGGTTTGAATATATCAAATTGCATTTGTAACAGATTTTGCACTTTTAACCTTTTTGTATGTTCATGATTGTGTGCACCGCCCCGAGTCCTTCGGGAGAAGGGCAGCATATAAATGCAATAAAACCTAAACCTAAACCTCTCCCCTGTTGGTGAGCGGCATCCTGTTGGTGACCACTTCTCTGAAGCACATTTTTGAAGTCTGCAAAGTTATAACATTTGGTATTCTTTAAAGAATAAAGGACGGCATGGTGTTAGGACCTTGGGTTTGTCACTGGAAAGCTGGCAGCCCAGGTTCGAGACCTGAGTACCACATGACAGGGTGAGTGCCTCTCCTCACCCCAACTCCTGCCAATCTAGCAGTTCAAAAGTATGCAAATGCGAGTAGATAAATAGACACCACTACAGTGGGAAAGTAACAGCACTCTGTGACATCATGCTGGGTAAATGATCATGGAAATGTTTTCAGACAGCACTGGCATCTGCATTTTTTCCCTAAATTTTAAGAAATATCTGTAGTCTTTTAGAAAATGTCTGTTAAATTTTTCAACTTCTCTTTATTTATCTTGCCTACATACAGTTCTCTTCTACTTTATATGTAATTCAAATATTAATGAACATAAATTAGGTTGAATTGAGTCACATGGTGGAATGCTAACACATTACATGATTTGGTTTTAGGGATATTAAAAGCACGTATAAAATTAGGAGGCCTAATTTTGTTAGATGCTTCCATATTTCCAATCAATAGCAAATTGATAGGCTTTTTTTTCCTCTCGAATCATTCGGCTCAATACTTCATTTCTACCTTTCTGAGAAATGATTCAATACAAACTTATATAAAGCAATAAACTGTATTAACACTGGATGTTTGGTGAATATAGATTCTAACACTGTCATGAGCAAATATGACATATATGACAAATACTGTGTGTCAGCACGTATGTCTGCATCAGATAAGACAAAATCCACATCCTCCTTATTTGATTCAAAAAGAACTATGAAATATTCAACTGAAAGTGAAAATGCTAACCCCAGGCAAGATAAAGCTTAGCTTTAATCCTGTGAAGAATCTGGAAAGATCCTGATATATACATACATACATATATATATATATATATATATATATGCTTTCTATTTTGCTGAGAAAGAAATAATAATAAGGGAGACTAGTATAGATCTATTTCAAGCTATTTAGCTGTCATCAGCTAGCCATCAGCTACAGAAAGAAAACACACACACACACACATATATATCAGTTGTAATTCTGAAGCATATTCTATTTTTTTAAAATGTTATATGTAGAAAATATGATTATTTTAATGCAAATACTTCTCCAAAATACCTCATCTAATTGAATTCCAGGTATCACATAATACATTTTTAAAAACTACATGAATCAAATGAGTAGAGAATCTACCTGAGAGTTTAGACAGTTGAAAATGGGACCTGGTTTTTTTTGTCAGCCATTCTTTCAGTTCTCTTTCTCGAGGCTAGTCATGCCCAGCTCCTTAACTTGCTTTTCATAGGAGTTTCTTATTCCCAGATCATATACTTGACCTTTATTAAACCTGTTTCAATTTCTTGTTTAACTCTGTTAAAATATTGTGCTCAGAATATTGTGCTAAGGCAGGGGTCTCCAATCTTGCCAACTTTAAGACTTGTGGACTTCAACTCCCAGAGTTCCTCAGCCAGCTTTGCCGGGCTAAGGTCTGATCACCATCAAATGGAATGGTATTAAAACTTTCTTTTCGTTGGGAGTTTCACTTCTGTTAATGCAGCCTAAGGTTCACATGTCTTTTTTTGTAGCTAAATCAGACTGCTGAGTCATGCTTGATTTGTAATGAGCTACTATTCAAAACAAAAAAATTTGACAACCACTATTACTGTGCATTTTATTTTTATTTCTCAACAAAGAACATCACTTTTTTGGTTAAATTTCATTCTGTTATGTATAAACCTTTATAAAATTATTTTATTTTTTCCTTATTTAAATTTCACAGTAATATTGTATCTTTTGCAAATCAGATAAGCATTTCTATATCCTTACTGAAGCAGCAATAAGATTGAAGAATCAGCATCTATTTTTGTGTACCATAAAGTACAAATTCTGCCCTTTGGAGAAATGGAAAGTGGGACTTAGCTTTTACTGTGAGCCATCCTTTCAATTCTTTTTCAGAATTTTACCTTATCATACCTTATTGGAAACCTCAGTTTGGTTTGATGAGCACTTTTTATTTCATTGCAGTAATAATTAAATGACAAAAAAGTAAATACAAAAGAACATATTTTAAAAATACCCCCTCCCCCCAAAAAAAAACCTAAGAGGAGAAAACAAATTCACATATGGAAATAAATCTTAAAAAAACAGAAGAGATACATAACAGCAACTCCATTTTTAAGCAACAAATTAAAACCTTGCTCATACAGAATCATATTGATAAGGGTTTTTTTCCCATTTCATCAATAAAAAGCCAATTTAAGAACTGAAAGTGAATATGTATCTTCATTCTAGGATTTTAAATAGATTTTTTTCAACAAAGCAAAACAATAACTGACTACATACCAAGGTCTCTAAATCTGATGTTTAAAATAAATTCTAATTCTAGGTACACAATTTAACATTACACCAATCTATTCAAATCATATAAATAATGATTTGAGTATCAGACTAAACGAACGTCACGCAAACCCAATTTATATTTGTCAAAGTCCCTTCAAATAATTAATGGCTAGCATAAAAAAGAGGATACCCAATACCCAATATTCTCCATTGACTAGTACCAAACTTTTTGACATCTTCACTTATTGCAATTTCTTGTTCCTTAGCCTGCTGAAATATTTATATTTAATACCTTTACTTAATGGGATTCAAAATAGAATAGATTTGCTTTAACTCCTATTTCTGTCCTGTCCGTTCAAAACCTGGTATCTTATTTCTGGAAAAATGCATTTTGATCCCTTTTCCCTTGCTAAATTAATATTAAAAAATGCTTTATGGAAGGAAGCTGGGAGCTTTATGTTGGATAAACTGGTAGATAATGACTTAGTTTTAAAGATTTTTCTCTTTTTAGGATAAATATCATTTGTCAGTTGCTACACACTGACAGTATTTACAGTTACAGCAATTATTGAAATCTTGATTTGGATCAGTAGCATTTTCAATTGTTATATGAGATAATTTATTTCTGTGAAATCAAAAAGCCCGTATTCATTCTTTATAAATATTTATTATAAATAACCTAATATGAAGACTTTAAATACTGGATAGAATAAAGAGCCCCATTTTCCATAAGTAGTGGGAGAATGTTTTGCTTTTAAGATCAAAATCTTTGTATATGCAGTAACAATTATTTGGAAGTATTAGACTCCATTGTGTTTATACAAAAAGGTATGAATAAATCACTGTTAATAAGTTTTCAAAAACAGGATATTGATTTATTAAGGTTTTGCAAGTATATTCTAAATCTTTTAAGTTGTCTTAAAAACATTTATATTTAGAAATCTTTCAAAACTTTTGAATAAAATGTGTAACTTGAGAGTTTCAAAAGGCAGGCAAACAGAGCAGCCAGGCAAACAGAAGAGGAAAAAAAATGATTTAATTCAGTATACTGCCGGATGTATCAGCCCAACCTTTATTACCAGAATACAAGGTACTTTCTTGAATAATTTATTGAATTCAAGATATGTTACATCTAAAATGTCTGAAATCGAGTAAGGAATATATTCAGTCATAAATAAGATGCAAATAGTCTGGCAAGGCCTGTTCTCCATAGTGGTGGAGATAGCATCCAGGAATGGGTTGACCTTGTCTGCTTAGCTGATTGGACTGAGTCTGTCACAGCTGTTAGGACACGCCTCTGTTGTTAGGACTCCCCAGCTTTTGACTCAGTCCCTCAGCTAGGACAGATATGTCAGGGCCTTTCTCCAAACCTTTGACTGGATAATTCCTGGATCCTTTCTTCAGCACTATCTTCAATCTTTGTGAGTGTTTAACCCAGCTAACTCCTGAACATCTGGTTGAGTCTCTGGGATCATCTCAGTGGCAAGAGCTTTGGCTCCAGTCACCAGACAATGGTCTTTTTGGCTGTCAGGGTAGCAGGCCCGGTTCTCTCCCAAAGAGCTAAACTCAAGATTATGCTTTCAGGATTAAAATCCTTTGCCACCAAACAATTTGACAGCCAGGGAAACCGGACAATGGAGCCTTTGTGCTCCCACCCTTACCAAATGACAGTGGGGCTCCGTGCTCCTAATTTGACAGGTAGGGAGGCCAAATAGCGGAGTTTTGTACTTCTGCCAGTACTCGAGTCGGGCGGTCATTGCGGGAGCTTCGTGCTCCAAGAAGAGTCCTATGCAGTGGTGCCCAACATTTAAAGAGACAGGCACCCTGCACTCTCCACAAATGGAACAAGGAGCGAGTGTGGTGCTTTGCGCTCTTGTTAGCCTCTGATTAATGGCACATTCCCTGGAGCCATAGTGCTCCCATTATAACAGCCGCACAGCAGCATTACGCAGAGTTTCGTGCTCCCATTCAGACTAAAGCCACAGATTGCTTGTATGAACCGCAGCGCTCCAATTTAAACAGCCACACTGTTGAGCTGTGTGGAGCTTCGCACTCCCATTCGGCCAGACAAAAGCTGCTGTCTCCCTAGACAGGAGCTCTCCTTAAAATCCAAGGAAAGCGTTGTGCTTCAGAGGCCTATCAGCCCTTATCCAAGGAGGTAGAAAAGGGGAGAATTCAAAATGGCAGAAGGGGCAAGAGCTGCAGAATTGGCAGCTACCCAGGTCTAAAGCTCCAGATAAGGCTGCAATGACTAATATAACAGGGATAAAGCACTGGAGACGCTTTGTGCCAAGGCTGACAGGGAATTGTCAGAGTTCATAGATGGGCGAAGCCAGTCCAATAGGCTGCATTCACTGGGCCAGTCACCAGGGGGAGCTAGGGATCAATTTCTCCACAATGCTTCTTATTGCCTGTTACCAATGCAGGGCTGTGAGGCTCAATGTCAGATTTGCAAGACACTGCAAGGATTTGTGCGCAACCCTATAAAAGCGCCAGAGCTGTTACTGAGACCACCTCCACCAACAGCAGCCTGTCTGTGCCCAGAAATAGGGACAGAATCAGTCAATCTAGGCATGCATCCTCAGGGGCTTCTGTTTCTCTGTGGATCCCAGCTAATGCCGCCCCCCCAATTTCACGTGGAATTTCCAACCTTCCCTGAACCATGTTCTTCTGCTCCCTCCCACAAGAGCCAGTCTCTGCTCTCAGAGATCTCCAAGGCAACCCAAAAGGAGGACCAGCGAAGCCTTTCATCTCAATGCAAAGCCAGTTGAGCTTCGCGCTCCCGACCTGTCAGCTTTCTGGACACAGCTTTTGTGTTCCCAAAAATTGACAGGCAAAGCCAGCAGAGCTTCACACTCCCAACCTGGCAGATTTCTGATAGAGGTCACGCTCCTGATAACTGACAGGCATGGAGCTTCGCACTCCTGAGCATTTGATTGCAAGACTGTCAACAAGGGAGCTCGTCGAGGAGCTCTGCACTTCTTTTGTGACAGTTAAACATCACAGGCTCAAATTTAGGAGCTATTGCACTACAGTAACAAGACCACTGACAGCCAGAACTGGAGAGGAGTTTCGCACTCCCAGATCGATCCAGTACTGGCATTATTACTGTCTGAAGTCAGAAAACCTCTGAGGATACCTGATTGAACAGAAATAACAGTGCGAAAGGGTGCAAATGGCTTCCAGCCTCTACATTGTCCAGTTTAGCAAGAAAAGGTGCGAATGAGCCACGCATTCGGATTTACAGCCGCTATCACCAGAAGCTTCCCAGTGTCCGACCAGTAATGGAGAAGGAGAGAAGGAGAAAACCTCCATTTGGTTTGACAGTGTGGGCAACACAGACATCTATGGAGGAGGTCTGTCGCACAGCGACTTGATCCTCTCCTTCCTTTTCATCAAGCACTATAAATTGGACATCTTCACCTTGGCGGAGATGGCATTTGGCTGGAGAGTGCTTCAGCCTGTCCAGGTGGAGAAGGGGACTTGGTCCAGACTGCAGCCCACCCGTAGGAGAGCTAGCTTTTGTACGTCCCATTCCAGGATGCTATCTCCACCACTATGGAGAAGAGACGTTGGTCTTACCTGATATGCTCCTTCTTTTTGGGTGGAGATAGCATCCAGCCCCACCCTGAAGGCCGTCTGGTCCTTGGTCCGTAAGGGAATCATCTTCGAGTACGACACACAGAATCTGTAACTTCGTCTTCGCCAAAAGCTGGGGAGCCCTAGCAACAGAGGCATGTCCTGACAGCTCTGACAGACTCAGTCCAATCAGCTAAGCAGATGAGGTCAACCCATTCCTGGATGCTATCTCCACCCAGTGAGAAGGAGCATATCAGTTAAGACCAACGCCCCTTCTTCCTAAATTTTTGTTGACTTTTGGTGATTACCAGATGGTTTTTAAGGTATTTACTGATCATTCTCTATGATCTTAGGTAGATTTTTTTCCAAGGATTTTCTCTTGGACTATATACCATACTATATAGTATGGTATATAGTCCTTGATTTATGACCCTGATTTGAAATCCACTCCCAGTCATATGACTGCATTTAGGGAGCTGAGCAACTAAGTCGCATTTATAGCTGCTTGAAGTGTTCCATCAGCACTTGACCACATTTTATTATAGTTGTGCTGAAAACCAGCATTTACTTATGTTTTTTGGCAAAACTGCCTATGGTTAGCCAATGGTTCGCTTAAGGACTGCAATATTCACTTAACAACCACCGCAAAAAAGTTTGTAAAAGCAGGTTAGTCACATTTATTTATTTTTATTTTTATTAAATTTCTATTCCACCCTTCTCCCGAAGGACTCAGGTCAGAATGCTTTATGATTTGTCATGAGTTATGACCATGATGGACAGGCTATATGATGGTGGTGGTAACTGAAGGACCTGCAGTTCTCTGCATCATCCTTTCCTCTTTTTTTCAAGGCAGGAACATTATATGCCCTCATTGAAGTGTTTGGTATTTCTCTTGTTCTCTATGATTTGTCGAAGATGTTATATAAGAATTCAGCCAGACATGGTTTCCACAGTATTTCTAAGTTTATCTGAATTTTGAGCAGATGAGGATACCTTTGGCATATAGAGCAACTTTTCATTCCTTTCTATTGCTTTTCTTAACGTTGAACTAATAATTCAAAATGTCTTATGCCACCAGAATGATTTTCAAAGTAGAAACAAGACTATTTTGGAAAGATGTTCAGGCTTAACACTAGGCAAGGTAATAAACTGTAGCATTTCACTCAAACCTGTGTTCAGCAATTTGATTACAGAAGAAATTTTATAGACATGATATAATTGGATAAGATGCTTTATTGTAGACAAGAAGTAATACATTTACTTATTATAACACACTTCTAAATCTCTCACCTCGTGTAAGTAACTCTGGGCAATTTACACAAATAGAACATACAACCTCTAGTTGGAAACAGAAACCAAACTTTTGTATGTGTCTACTCCAGGGTTTAAATTCTTGGTTCTTTCTCCTTCAAGTCAATCAATTTTGGCCCCTTCTTTTTCATCCTTGAGAATCAAAGATAACTCAGTTTATGGTTCTATCTGGTCTGAAACTGGAAGTTTCTAATGTATCAAAATTAGCCTTTAGAGGAGACACCCAAGACAGTAGGTGCCCCCTCATTCAATCAAGGCTTTAAAGCCTGTGCCCCACCTCCTTGCAGCTGCTAGTGCTGCCTCTGCCACGTGCATGCGCCAAGGGATTGATTCCTTCTTTTTTTCCTAGTCAGTATTTGTGAAGAAAAGGCTGAGCTTTTACTAGAGGAAACAAGAAAATATAAAAAACCTAAAAGAGGGTGCAGGGCTGGTGCAAAGATTTTGTGTTTGGAAAATAAACTACTTTTTTCTCTATAATGCCCACCTCGTACACTTATCCACTGGTCACTCTAACATGGATAAACAAGCAGTGTGGTTGGGCAAAGTTCTGGGGTGCCTGTTCTTGATTGTCTTATTTGCATGCTGTTCTCTTTCTGATTGGTTGGACTACTCCATCTTGCCTGCCTGCAGGTAGCATATTCCTCCCACCCCACAAATTTCATCAATTTTGTAGGAGAAAGCTTGAGCTGAGAGTGAACAGAGGGGTCTGTGGGCTTTTGTTTTCCTCTTGCTAAAGTCCACAGACTCTTTCTCAGGGGTGAAATTCAGCTGGTTCTATCCGACTCGGGCAAACCAGTAGCACCGGCGGCAGGAGGCTCCGCCCACCTGCCCAGACATCATCACATCCCATTTTTTACCCTCTGTGCATGTGCAAAAGGCTCTGCATGCGTGGTGGAGGCGCACATGCTCACATTTGTGAACCAGTAGTGATGGTAAATTATGTGGGGTGCCTCAGGGGTCGGTCCTCTCCCCCCTGCTCTTCAACATCTATATGAAACCGCTGGGTGAGATCATTCGTAGCTTTGGGGTGAGGTATCATCAGTATGCTGATGACACTCAGCTATACATCTCCACCCTGGACCACCCCAGGGATGCCCTTTCCATGATGTCCCGATGTCTGGAGGCAGTACAGGCCTGGATGGGTAAGAACAGCCTCAGACTCAACCCTTCCAAGACTGGGGGGGGTAGGCACTTGCTCCCTCTGAAAGGGCCCGCAACATGGGTGTCCTCCTGGATTCCCGGCTGTCTCTAGAAGACCATTTGACGGCTGTGACCAGGGGGGCTTTTGCCCATGTTCACCTGGTGCTCCAGTTGTGCCCTTTCCTAGATCGAGATTCCCTTCACACAGTCACTCACACCCTGGTTACTTCTCGGTTGGATTAGTGCAATTCCTTCTACATGGGTTTGCCCTTGAGGTGCACCCGGAGGCTCCAACTGGTCCAGAATGCGGCCGCGTGGGTTGTTACGGGAGCTCCCCATTACTCCCGTGTAATACCTCTCCTGCGTGAGCTGCACTGGTTGCCGGTGGTCCTGCGGATCCACTTCAAGGTGCTGGTACTTAAGCCCTTCATGGCTTAGGTCTGGGGTATTTGCTGGACCATCCCCTGCCTTCTTCCCACTGTCCCTATGCTCACACAGGGCTGCCCTCCTCAGGGTGCCATCGACCAGACAATGTCAGCTGGAGACACCCAGGGGCAGGGCGTTCTCTGTGAGTGCACCTACCCTCTGAGTTACTCACCAAGCTCTGGACAGCGCCGATCTCCACTCTTTCCGTCATAACCTAAAGACTTGTTTGTTCCAACAAATGGGCTGATTCTGTTCCTGGGGATTTATTATTTATTATCTTAGATTTTGATCGGGTTTTTAAATAGGATTTTAACTGTTATTGTATGTTTTTTAGTTGTTCAACGCCCTGAGTCCTTCGGGAGAAAGGCGGCATATAAATCTGTTAAAATAAAAATAAATAAATAAATAAATAAATAAATAAATAAATAAATAAATAATACTTGCTATATCCTTTTTGGGTTAAAGGTGACAACTGTTGTTGCTAGATATAAAAAGGAGAATATAAGTGACAAAAATTCCAGGCCCATTGGTCTAACAGATGTTGTGGCTAAAATACATGCCAGCTTCCCCTTGAACAGAGTTGAGAGTGGTACGTGAAAAGTGAATTTCTTGTAGAAGACCCAGAAAGTCTTCAAGCAGATTTGATCCACTATTGGTAATTGCATTGCCTCAAACCATCTAAATATTGTATTTAGTTAGTTGGTTAAACATGTACAAGTATAAGTATAAACATAAATATACAGTAAACACAGTAAATGAGTATGACTAAATGGGGTGTCAGGGTAAATACTTATCCTGTGATGAAGGGAAAGGGTTAATTGAAACAGGTAACAGGTCATGTGATCCTACCTTTGTTGATGACTCCTCCCACGCTGTATATAAGGGTATGCACCAGTG